>JAYESA010000015.1:68950463-69251022 GCA_036927795.1 Iris macrosiphon
CTAAAATAAACTTGGTTTATTTGTGAACCAAACCAAACCAAACCATGCTGAACCAGAGCCTAAACCAACCCTAACCCTAGCGGGTCGGGTCGGATTTAAACCCAAAACCCGAAATCCGAAACCTAAACCCGCACCCTTAGCCTATCGGATCGGGTCGGATCCCATCCACCGCCCGACCCGACCCGGACTCGCTAACCTGTAAACCCTAATCCCTAACCCCCGACTGTGGCAATTCTGCTCTGTCGCCCTCCATAGTTAACCCGCCGTGGCGCCTCACCTCCCAGCCGCTCGACCTTTCTGCTCCCGCAACCACCGGTTCCAACACTCCCCGGCGCCGCTCCGCCTACCCCACAACCGCTGCCACCTCTTCCCCTTCGCCTCCCGCAGCCGGCTGCCGGATCGCCTCCCTCTCCTCCTATAAATACACCTCTCTGCCATCTCCACTACCTTCCTCCGCCTCAGACGCTGTACCTCGACCTCGTCGTCTCCCCGAGCGCAGCCCCCATCCATCTCCATCCTCCTCAGCCTCAAACCCAGCCGCCTCCGGTTAGCCCGACGACCCCGCAGAAGCAGAAACCCGTCGCCGACGACCCGCAGAACTCCAGCGCCGCCTTGCCCTAGCTACCCTCCAGCTCCGACTGAACCTCGACGAACCGTTAGCATCGCCTCCTTCTAATCTACCTCATCGACAGCAGCTGCACAGTGTCTCCTCCAGCTCCGGCAAAGTCTCCGGCGAGCAAACCCTAACCCTAGCCGCCGTGTCGCGAAGCGCGTTTCAGTATTTTACGGAGTCCTGTTCAGGTAGCCGTTTCTCTCTCCTCGCTGTCACGTTATCCGTTATGTCTATTATGATGTGAACCCTGCGTGACAGTCTCGATACCTATGTAACCCGCTCGGTGTGTCGCATCCTGTGGCGATCGCGAACTGCGATCCAAAATTAGAAAAATATTTGCCTTATTTTTCTTCGGAACTGAGTGCGCCCCGCCAAACGGGACAACTTGGTCATGTGTAGACTTTACCGAAAGGTGTGCGCCGTTAATACGGACGTATGAGATTTCGTGAAAGTTGATTTGGATGTGCATGCACACCAGAATCAACGTGTATCCGTCGACAATGCCCTGTATCAGCCCTGTTTTAGAACTCGTTGTAACTTCGTGTACACATGTCAGATTGAAATAAAACTTGTGCCATCGAACTCGTAGCAATATGCTGGTCCTGTGACCCAAGTTTGGTTCGATTTTGAGAACGTTGACAAAATCGTGTATCATGGGCCCCACGGCTTCACTTGACGGACGATTTTGTGATCGGCTCATCGGAATTTAGTTTTGAACATTCCTTTGGGTTCGTATCGTTATTCTAGACTTGTGGACACTAAGTTTGACGAATTTGGAGAACATTATCTCTGATACATTTTTTGGTGCGAAGCGGGCCACATGTGGACCCCGCTTTGACCAGAAACTGTCAATTTTGCCCCTGTGTTCAAATTGGACTCAAGGACAGGCATTTCTATCTATTTGATGTCTTCTAAATCTGATGGTAATGTCTATTTTAGCAACCGGAGAACTACCTGCAAATTTTGCTGATACCAGAGCTTTAGTTGGAGTCAGAACCCCAGGCAAGTGTACCTTACCAAAACTTGCAGTACTTGCTTCATATTGTTGTCTTAATTTATTTATATGATGTACATGCTTAACCTAGGACCGTGTGACATTACTTAGCATCTGAATAATATTCGGGTGCCAACGCCATACGCGGAGTTGTGTAACGTCATATAGACCTGGATATCGAGACCCTATACATTCTCGTGCTTGCCTTATCAAGTATGTCATACCTCAGGACACAAGACACTATTCATGAGATAGAATTTTTCTGAGATATTCATGGTGATTCTATATAGGTTACAGGTTTCATGACATAATCTTTATATATATATGCTTAGATCTTATTATGACTTGCTGTATTAGATATGATCTTGCGTGTCATGGACATGAGACGTGTGATTACATTGGGTGGGAAGAGACACACAGGCTACAGGCTGATTTATATATATATATATATTTATTTATTGTGAGGCCTCAGACTCTACCTCAGATCTAGGCACTCTACTAGCGATATCTCTGCTATCGGCTCCCCGACACCGAGCTTGTAGTGGTCTCAGCCTGAGTTTTAATGATGCTCTCATTTTGCATATCACTTAGCTGGTTATACAGTTTACCCTATTGATTCATTTATTGCTGTACTGTATTATTTATGGCTTGAGTTATTCTTGTACCTTGCTATGTCCCCTGAGGACCTGGATCCGGATTATGTCCCTAGGAATAGCAGAGGAGATCTATCCTGAGGTATACGGAACATGAGCATTAGCAGAAGAAGGAACAGGACCAGGCACTGGAGTAGTACTAAAACCAGAAGACGAGTGATCTCCGAGGATATCTTCTGAGTATATGCTTTATCCATACTCAGTATTTGCTGTTGTTATCTTTATTCCTGTATCTTGACTATTGTACCAGACTCATTATCGGGTTGTTTCCCGATTTATTTACTTGTGACTTGATGATGATTATATTTTACTTTGTTGATATTATTATATTTATTTCTGTGGATGAGATTAGTACCATTGCCCATATTATTGTTTACAGCTTAAGTACACCCTGATAGGTCCATTAAATTGGGTTTTTCCATCGGTGTGTGCTGCTGGCCATTGCTACGTGTCTAGTCCCTCGATATTTTGGGACTGGGGCATGACAAACGCTAAGCCGGTCAAGCAACAACAACGACAGTTATGGCCAGACATGATGAATGCCATTAAAGCTGAAGTCAATAAACTGATAGCTAGTGGCTTCATCCACAAAGAATAACATATGGATTGGGTAGCCAACATCGTACCCGTCGTATAAATGAACGGAAGATCCGGATCTGTATTGACTTCCGTGATCTAAACGCGGCGTGCCCTAAGGACAAGTTTTCCCTTTTGATCACAGACATAATGATCGACAACACTTATGGCTTCGAGCCCATGTCCTTCATGGATGGATTCTCAGGCTACAATCAAATCAAGATATTTCTCGACGACAAGAAGTATACGTTATTCCGTATGACAATAGAAGTGTACTGCTATATATTCATGTTCTTCGGTCTGAAGAATGCATGTGCCATATACCAGCGAGCTATGAGCAACATCTTTCATAAATATCTATGCAAGATGGTGGAGTATTACGTTAATGACATTGCTGTCAAGAGTCGCTCCAAAGATGATCACCTCCAGGACTTGAAGACAGTGTTCGACCTCATGAGTGCGCACTATCTCATGATGAATCCCATCAAATCCTTCCTAAGAGACTCCAGCGGAAAGTTTCTGGGTTTTGTCATAACTTTGAAGGGTATCCACATAGACCCTGACAAGACTAAAGTAATCATTGAAATGTGCCCACCGAAGAACCTCAGAGAACTTCATAGCCTTCAAGGAAGACTAGCATACATCTGAGGTTCATATCAAACCTTTTTGGATATTGTCAACCATTTACTTAGCTCATGAAGAAGGGAGTCTCCTTTGTCTGGAACAAAGAATGCCAATGCACCTTCGACGACATCAAGGAGTATCTCATGAACCCCCAGTATTGGTAGCCTCTATTATAGGAAGACCTTTCTTGCTATATGCACGGTAAATAGATCACACCCCCAAGGTTCTACTAGCCCAGACAAGCGATGTAGATCACGAATAAGACTTATACTATCTCAGTAGAATAATGGCTGACGCAGAGCACATATACAACCCCATTGAGAAGGAGTGACTTGCTCTAGTCTTCGCCATTTAGAAGATCTGGCATTACATGGCAGGATAAACCATCTATATGATCTCGTAAGTCAATCCTCTTAGGGTTAAACCTGGAGCGCTCAACTCTCGCCTAGCCACATGGGTTATACTACTATCACCATACGACATAGTATTTGTCTAACAAAAGGTGGTCAAAGGCCAAGCTTTGGCAGATTTTCTAGCAGTTTACCCTATGCCAAAAACTTTGAAGCTCTATGAGGAGATCCCATACGAAGTAGCAGACTCAAACATAACCACAAGCGCATAAGTCGTTTGACGAATATTCTTCGACAATGCCTTAAAAAAATTGTTGGAGCATGGCTCTGGTCATCAATCACGTCAGGATAGTACTGATTTCTCCACATGATTTGGTCATCAATCGCATTTACTTACTCACAGAGCCATGGTCCATACGATCTGGTCATCAATCGTGTTTACTCCCTCACAGAGCTATGCTCCAATAATATGGCAGAGTACAACGCTCTCGTCATTGGGCTCCAGCTCTCTAAATAAGTAGGAGTTGACTACTTAGAGGCCTACGACTACTCCAAATTGATAGTCAATCAAGTTCGAGATGAGTACAAAGTCTGGAACGAAGACTTGATTTCCTACCACCAAGTCGCGCTCGACATTATCTTCACCTTCGAGGGGTTCTTCTTAGAGCATGTGCCCAGATTATAAAACATCGAGGGTGACGCCCTGGCTGGCCTCGCTGCCTTCTTGGTAGTCCCGATAAAAGTCTATTAAATGATCCCAGTAGTCGGTCAAGGGCTGGCCTGTCCAAAAAATAATCTTGTCTGTGCCTGAGCTACTCAGTAGAGACAAACATCGACTCCCAAGACTGGAGACTCTCATTCATCGACTACAAAGTCTATGAAATTCTTTCTGAGAACCTAAAGGAAGCCACTTCCTGTAATGCCCTAGTCCAAAAATACGTAGGACCAAGAATACGTAATATGCCAGGTATGCATTCGACTAGACTCTGGTCCGACTCGAATACGTATAAGCTGTATAATAAGGGTAATTATCTAAAAATACTGAAAATATCTCTATATCAATCCACATAAAGAACAAAGTATCAAGAAAGAACTACATGTGCTAAATTTGGCCGTCTAGTAACACATAAGCTCGAATAGACTCGAGAAAGGAATACGAGTCTATAAAACTAGGCCACATCAACAGATGAATAAACAATATGAATAATAACCATAACTCTGGAAGAACTGATATAAGTACCTTGCACTAATGCCTGCAAGACAAAGCAACACACATCAGCAACTCCAGGTAGGCTCCACAATGGTCTATGCTATAAAACTGGCAAGGGACCAGGTCCTCAAAGGGACGTAACAAGGTACAAGAAACAACATGCCAAGTAAAATAGTATAATGTCACATACTCAAGGGTAAACTACTGTAACCATCTAAGTGATATGCATGTGAGGACATCACTCATACTCAGGCTAAAACTACTATAACCTCCGTATCGGGGAGCCTATAGCAGCAAGTAATATCTCATAGGGTCAGTAAATGTGCCAAAGATCTGAGATAGAGTCTAAGACACCTCCAGTAATATAGTGTATATATATATATATATATATATATATATAATTATCCTGTAGTATGGTGTGTCTCTCCCCACCCAATGTAACCTTCCATCTCATGTCCACGATATCTCATGTCCATAACACGCAAGATCATGACCTCTAGCTAATACAATGAGTCATAATGATATGCAAGTCTCATATCACGAATCCTGTAAGCTTATACAGAATTACCATAAATAATTCAAGAAAGATTCTATCACATGAATTAGTGTCAAGTGTCCTACGGTATGACATACTTGGTAAAGCAAGTACGTAAAAATAGGATCGTGGTATCAACTCCCTAAGTGATGTTATACGACTCCGCGTACGGCGTCGACACCCACCCGAATCTTGTTCGGGCGCTAAGCAATGTCTCACGGTCCTAGGTTGAGCAGGCACATCACAAGAATATATAAAATAAAACACAAGTCGATAATATAACATAATTTACTACAAGTTGGCAAGGTATACTTGCTTGGGTTCTAAACTTCGTCAATTGCTCCTGAAAAAGTAAAATATGTAAGTACACCTCCGAATACTGAAACAAACATCACTATTGTTCTCAGAATACTTGAAATAGCTAGAATTGACTACCTATAAGTCCAATTTAGACACAGGGACAAAATTGACATTTTTGGATCAAAGTGGGGTCCACATGTGGCCCACTTTGCACCGTAAAATGTGTCAGAGATAAAGTTCTCCAAATTTAGCAAAATTAGTGTCTATGAGTCCATAATGATGATACGAACCTAACAAAATATCCAGAACTAGATTTCGATGAGCCAGTCACGAAATTACCAGTCAAGTAGAACCCTGGGGCCCACAAAATGATATCTCGTCAACGTTCTCAGAATCGAACAAAACTTGGGTCACAGGACCAGGGTAATACTGTGAATTCGATGGTGCAAGTTTTATTGTGAAATGACAAGCACACATAATATTATGACAAGTGTCAAAACAGACTGATACGATATATTTTTACGGATACGTGTTGATTCTGGTATGCACGCACATCCAAATCAAGTTCCGTAAAATCTCACACGTCCGCGTTGACGATACGCACCTTTCGGTGAAATTCTCACACAACAAAGTTGTCTCATTTAGCATGACGTACCCCGTATCGAGAAAATTTGGGTTTAGGAAATCAAGTTTTTTGATACATTTTAACACTGAATAATCAGCAGATAAATCAACAATAAAATAAACTAATTAAAGAGATAAAAACTCGATTATGTTGTGAATGTATCGGAGAAGAAGGGTCGAAAAATAGTTACATGGCGACGTAGAGATCGTACCGTGAAGAGGTACTGTTGCTGCAGCTACTAATGCTTTCGCATAGGAGGCTCAAGTGCGCGGCGACGGTTGAAGTCGTCGACGGTGGCGCTGGGTTGGTCGTCGACGGTGGCAGGGGTGTCCACGATTAGTGCACGGGATCGTCGACCACTCATCAGCGATCGGGGGTCACTTGGGTTGGCAGAAGTCGGGATGAAGGTATTGGTGGCGGTGGCTGGATGATGATGGCGGTGTGTCTGGACGGTCGACTACGGCGATCGATGACGGTGTTCGTCTAGACTGGTGGAGGAGAGCTGGTGGTTGTCTGTATATATAGGGTGAAGGAGGGGTTACATAAGGGGGGATGATGGGTCACAACCGGTTTTACAAGGAGAGGATTCGAAAGTGTCGGGGGAGGGGAAAGGTACTGTAGCGGGAGAAATGGGTTTCGGGTGAGTGCAAATTTTGGGTTCGGGTGGGTTTGGTTATAATAATTATTCTATATATATATATATATATATATATATATATATATATATATATATATATATATATAGCTATTAAAAATAGGCTAGAACCCCAAATAATTTTTAGAAAAATTCTACAATACTCGAATAATAGTTGTACACCCAAAAATATTTTTTATGTAATATTACTAATTAATTAAATATACATAATTATCAATCCATAAATATAATATATTCTAATTATCTAAAAATAATAAACAAATCTCTCTTAATCACAATAATTACATAATACCAATATTAATAAAATTTAAAATTTAAATCTAAAAAAATCAGGGGGTTTATAATCTATCAAACTTATAAAATTTTGTCCTCTAAATTAAAAATAAATATGGTAGAAAAGATTTTAGTTAAGGAAGGTCACACTTGTTTATCAAAAGATGGGGGATGAAGTTACCAAATGGAGTCCTAGATTGACGTCGCATTCGAAGAATAAGGGTAAGCTTAATCAAGGCTCTACCAAACTTATAAGAATGAAGTTGGCAACAAGAACTATAGTCATAATCATATTTGTAAGGGTTCTTAGAAAGTCTAACTTCAAGGAAGGATATGAGATAGTAAGGATTTTGTGACCGTTGTCACAGCCTATCAAAGGAAATCTAGGTACTACCATGGCGTTAATGAGTCAATAATTCTATAAAAAAAGTTTACCAGTTCTCCTTGCTCTTAATTAGGTCATGAGTCTACAAGACAATAGAAAATATCATAGCCAAATACAACTAGGATGAGATGGTACCGAGAAGTTGTTTATTGCATATCATGGATACCGATGAATGGTTCAGCAATAAGCGTCAAAATGTGATATAACTCATTAAGGTGTTTAGTATTGTGTAAAGAGTATAAGGGGTTCAATTTTATGCAACACAAGTGTCATGGACGTCGGTTGGCATGAATGGACTACGGGTACATTAGTGGTTAAAGTAATTGGGGTGTCTATGTACAATTTAATTTAATTTAATTACAACGAAACTAAATATTTAAGTATAGGGTTTTCTGGAAGAAGGTATGCCATGAATGTTGTAGGTCTATATAGAGCATGGGAATGTATATTTGGGCGTAACAGCTGGGTCATAAGTGAAGTAGGTCCAGTTAGGCTCAGACCCTATTGGTCAAAATTCTAAATTCCTGGCCCTAATCAGTTTGTGTAACCTATAATATTCAGCTATCATTCTTATAAGACTTCTATCTTCCATTTATACTTCACTACTAGGTGTAATCTATACTCTAAGGGTCTTGTGATAATCCTCTACAGAATAACCATCAAGTTAGTATGTGATTCTGAATATGTGTTTAATTTCTTGAAGTTCATATCACTTCGAGACTGGTCAATAATTTCTACTCGCACTAAATTCTCAAAATTTCAAAAATATTATAATTCATAAATACTAGAATTATTATCCCTAAGTCCATACCATAATCCCTTCTTCTAGGATTATGCGACCATAATATCTTTCCCTTATCATTTTTTTCCTTCATATCATTTTGGTATGTTAATCTTATTTTCAACTTTAAGCTTCGCCAATCATGACCCAGTACTTTCCGCTCCGTAGTATAGATCTTCTAGGTAACTACCGAGTGATAAAATTATCAGTCCTTTCTAGATCCTTCTCTTAATTTAAAATGCTCAAGGTCATGTACTCCTCGTGAAGCTCTTTTGGTTACCATTCTACCTTCTTTACCTTGAACCTAAGATTTCTTCTTATTTATTCCATGTATACCCTTCATCCAAATTACCTGGTTACCATCTTGTTATAGCTTGTTATCTATTATAGGCAATTCACAATCTAACTCAAGACTATAACATCTATCAGAACCCTCATCCATCAACTTATTTTCTCTATCACTGATACTAGTTTATCTACCCAAGTAATCAAGGATGAAACTTGACTTGTTCAATTAACACTGACAACCCAATTAATCAAGTACATCTAGTTTAATTTTTAAAGCTATACTTTAGTACTTGAGTAATCTAATTACTCAAATATTTGGTCTAGCAATCTACCTATCTATTTAGTCCAGACATATAGTCATCAATAATTTAAGAGGGTCATAAGATCTAATTTAGATACTAAAAGTCACAAGACAACTAAAGATTTAACCACTATGACCTGCTACATAAGGTTCTAATTTCTTAAGGTCATAATACAATTCCTTGTATCACCATCAAGAGCCACATCTGATCCCTAGCATCTAGCTATGTATTTCATAAAGTATTCCAGGGCATTTGAATTAAACCATCTTTCTAACTTCTAATACTTCCAAATTACTGCTACTTTAAGCAAGGGTAAGGTTTTATTAGTTCTAGGCCTTTAATACTATATTTAATTCTTATGCTAACAATCTATACTAGCTCTAGCATATAGGAATAACCTATCTACCTATCCGACTAAGGGTAACCGTCTTCTCAAAATTTATATCCAGTATGTCTTCTTCTGCCTTGACAATGATCTGCTTTTGAAGGAAACACCGCGCACGAACGTCCATCTCTCTGAAATAAGGAGAGATGATAAATAATAATAAGGATGTCGGACACCTGTGTCGTTACCCTCAATTTTGAGATACCAACTTAACCCGTTGAGTCGGATCAACTAAAGGGTCCAAGACTGACTCCGAGCCCCCACCATTTTTGACCTTTGTATCATTTCCGAATTTTGACCCCAAGTGCCCCCATTTAATTTAAAAGCGCGGGACACTTTAATTCTATTTTAATCGAGAATACCAATTTTGCCTAATCCTATTTTAATCCCCAATTAATCCCGATGGCCACTAAATTAAACCAGTGCCAAACCCCCAACACCCCCTCGCCATGCAAATCATCAACCGTAACTTTTTCCGTAATTTTTGCGTTATTTTATGTGTTCGTGCAATTTTCCAAATTTAAGGGGCTAATTTGCAAATAGGGTAACATGTATCAAAACCTCATTGATTTTTAAACCTAAATGAAGAAACCCCCTCAACCCTTGACCTGTTCAACACAACCCCACTCTCCCCTTGGAATGAATAAATTTTGTTCATAAGAAATCCTGGCCATTCATTCAAATAGGGAGCATCTCCACCACACACTCCACATCACAACTCCCTATAAAGTCTCTTCTCTACACACTTCCCAACCAGCCCTAATCCCCAAACATAGAGAACGCAACCCATTCTCTCTCCTCCCTATTCTACATTCAAAACCGTAGCCTTCATTTCCTTTCTTCTTCTTTTTCTTCTTCCTTTCTTCTTCTCCTCATTTGCATCATTCTTTTTCTTCTTCTTAAATGAAGAACCCGACTCCGGCCAAGCCCCTCACCTCCGGCGGCCAATGTCACCACCCGGACCGGACTGCTCCTCCTCCACCCGAGCTGCTGCTGGCCGCCCTTAGATTCTCCACTGCAGCGAGCCGGCTGTTTCCCGACTGTCGAGCATCTGGCCTCTCCCTCATCTCAGGCGCTGTCCTCGCGTCCGGCCCGCACCCCCGCAGCTCGGCGCTGCAACCCGCAGTTCTCCGACAGCTGTCCCTACAACCTCGTCGAGATACCCCGACGGACCCCGTGGCTCCGGCGAGCACCACCCCCTCGACTCCTCTGATCAGTTCCTCCCCCCCCCCCGTAGCGGCTGTGCAGCCTCCCATCCGGCCGCTGCTGACCGGCCGATCCGCAGTGCATTTTTCCCCCATCCGGGGGTGCACCCGCAACCGACATCATCCCCGCAGCGGCTTCCCCATCTCCTCCCTGTCATTCATCACCTCCACCACTAGCTCCCTCATCCGAGCTCCTAATGGCACCACCGTATGGCCACCCTCCACCGGTCCTCACCTCCACCACCCTCGACATTCCCGGCCACCGAGCACTGAACCACCTCCACCTCCTCCTTGTCCGGTTTTATCACCACCACCACCATTAGCTCCTCCACCACCACCACTTGGCACCACCCCGCGGCCACCTTCTCCGGCCAGCAGCCCCTCGTCGAGGTCGACTCTCCCCCTCTCTTGTATTAAATTCCAGATTTTATTATTGTTTTAAATAGAATGTTATTTATATATATGGGTTGTGTTCATAGCTAGGGTTGGTGTTTAATAATGTTGTGTAGTTGTGGTGAAGTATAAATAACCATGTGTTTCTAGTGTGATTAATGTTAATGATGATTAAGGTGAATATGGATTATAATGAAATAAGATTAGGGTCTAATGTAGATTTGGGTTTATGATTAAGGTTTGCAAGGGAGTTTAGTATTTTGTTTATAACTAAATGTTCTGGATATTACGAATGGTTAAAAGATTGCTAAATCAATTAATGGAGGTTTTAAAATGAGGTGAATAAGGACATGGAATATATATGCATGATGGACGAATTTGAGGCATAAATAATGAATGGGAATTTAAATCGCCAAATAAGATTTTCAGTTGTCGTCCTAATTAAATGCAAATTGATTATTGTGGGAACAGATTTAATTTATTGAGTAATAAGATTCTGATAATTGAACATTGGTGAACACTGGGAAGCACGTATTTGATGGTGAACTATTGTGTTATATAAAACCATTGATCAATAATTCAGGGACTGGAAATTAATGAAGGGTTAAATTAGAGTGGTACTTTGTGATTGGGTAACAATGATATAAAACAAAGGGATAAAAATCATGAACTATGTTTTGAGGATAGCTTGATGATATGGTAATGATGACTAGTTGATTTGACTATCGTACCGACAGTCAACTGTGGTCAACCCCCCTAGTGTCTTGTCCCTATGAGTCGTAGCTGAGACTGAGTTTAGGAGTAGTTGTGTGTCGCATCCCTGTCTGTCGTGGAATCGATTATTGATTATTGGTTTGTATCTCATCTCTAGGTACTACGGGACCTGAGGACTTGGACGTGGTACCGGATCCCCGTCATCAGCAGCCGCACGCAGGCAAGTGTACCTTGCCACCCTGTATTTCAGATTACAGATATTTATTGTTTCGTTATGTACATTGTGCACGTATTTATGTTGATGTTCGATACCTCGCGTCCGAATCATAACCGGGTGCTGACGTTCATCGTAACGTCTTAGAATAATTGTTAGATGCTTTGTAGTATCTCGATGCACGTACCTAAGTACATCGATACCCCAGAACACACTCATACACTGTGATCATGCCAGATTCCTGTATCCTGATACTAACATTATGACCAGAGACTGGGATGACCTTAGGGTCGCGTCTGTTGAGTTACTTCTGTGAGTCGAGACTGTTAGATAGAGGTTCAGGTTTAGTGCACCATTGTTGACCGCTTGGAAAGGGAAAGACAGTTACTAGATGCTTGGGCTCCTTTGCACGCGCTTATATATGTATATGTAGTAATCCTGTATTCTGGAGTAGTTGTAACACCCGTGTGTCTCTGTGCTCGGAGCTATGGTACGCCCCGTGTGTCTCTGTGTTTGGAGCTACGATTTTATTTTGGACAGCCCACACGTCAAACATTATATTTAAACTGCGTCACACTAGTTGGTTATGATAGAGTACCCTGTCGTGCAATTGTATTTTCTGTTTACTTGGCTTATTCCATTTTTGTACCTTGTTACGTCCCTCTGAGGACCTGGTTCCCTGCCAGTTTTGAAGCATAGATGATTATGGAGCATTTGGAGTTGGTGTTGGAGTTGCATGTCTTGCGGGCACTGTACCAGGTACTCATATCATTTCTACCAGCATTATGGTTGTTTTACATTGATTATTCATCTGCTGTTGTAGCCTAGTTTTTTATAGACTCATACTTCTTCTCGAGTCTATTCGAGTTGGTGTGTTATTGGGCAGCCGACTCTAGCACATATAGCTCTTTTTTGTATACTGTTTTACATTATGGATTGAGAGATAGAGGTTTACATTTATGGAATATCTAGATAGTGCCCTTTATATTATAGCTTATACGTATTCGAGTCAGACCAGAGTCTAGTCAAATGCGTAGCTGGCGTATCACGTATTCCTGGTCCTAAGTATTTTGGGACTGGGGCGTGACATATTTTTGTGGTGGCCCATGCAGGTCCAATTTAAATCGTCTCGGTCACCTGACTGTGCCAAGCGAGCCTGCAAATTAGGAAAAGATATTATGATTGTTGAATAGGATCTCAATCCATAATCGATTTTAAAATCTCTTTGTATGTGATTATCGCCCTTGGACTTCCAATTTGCATTTGTTCAATCTTCGTCAATATCGCTATCCTTGTTTCTCGTCCCCTATTGTTCGGGGAGACAAATGCTTGTGACTGATGATTTCCCTCCAGAAGAAGATTGAAGACCAGACTACAGAAGACAGAATTCGTATACCTTTCTATGAGAAGATTGTTATCTTATCAGGATAAATTGATGGGTTCTTTGGATTCTAGATCTAGTAGGGAAGATTGGCAAGAGAGTTGGACCCACTAGTACCCTATCCGTGCTTGAGGTAACAGTAATCTTGGAAGCACTGAGATTTAGAAGGATTGTTGATCATGACCTAGAATGATTTATGGGAATGCATAGCCTGATGATGGAAACTATTGGTTGGATATGATAGCAATATCAGGAATGATATTATGGACTAGAGGAGATAAAATTTCAAGCTCGCACTTGGAAAACGACGATCTAATACCAAAAATTTTAGTATGTGCTTGGGCGACATCATTATTATAATTGTACTATGTGACTTGGACAGATAAATAACGAAAAAAGGAATGGAAGGAATAAAATTTTAGGGAAAACTTTGAGGAGAAGAGAATTATACATTAGGCAAGGAAAAATTTTCTTTTGAGGATTGATGTTGGAAACAGAACGGGAGAAATTATTTTAAGGTTTAGTCTAGACTACGACCTTATCCTAGGCATGGATTGGTTGAGCCAATACCACACAACGCTTGATTGCTATCGTGGTTGTGTCACCTTTAGACCACCGGATTACCCTGAGTTTGAGTTTTTAGAGAGCTTGGAAGCATGGTGCACACCTACCTTTGAGGCACACATTGCAGAAGGGGAACCAGTGTACCCCGTATTATACCAGAGTTTGAGGATGTGGTTCTGGAGAATCTTTTCGGCCTGCCATCTGACAGAGAGATAGAGTTGTTATAGACTTGACTCCAAGAGCCGAGCCAGTTAATTTTTCGTCTTCAGACTAGCACCGATAGAGTTGGTTTAGTTGTAGGTCCGTCGTGGAGGTAGACAAGGGTTTCAGTCGGGCTAGTGTTTTCCATGGGGGAATACCCATCTTAATTGTGCCGAAGATAGATGGGACGGTACATTTGAATCAACTAAGTGGCGCATATGTATTCTAGAGATCGATCTCAGATCAAGCTATCATCAGATCAAGGTACGGAGAGAGGACTTTCCGAAGACGGCTTTTCGGACGTAGTATGGACACTATGAGTTTCTAGTCATGACATTTGGTTTAACCAACGCGCCAACAGTATTTATGAGCCTAATGAACAGTATTTTCCACTAATACTTAGATAAGTTCGTGGTGGTAATTATCGACGACATATTGGTATGCTCCAAGAGCCAGGAGGAGCACGGGAGACATCTCAGGATCGTATTAGAGACGCTGAGACAGGACAGACTGTAGGCCAAGCTCAGCAAGTATGAGTTATGATTAGATAGAATAGATAGTATACGCATCAGGACGACTAAGGGTGCGTGAGAAGAACTATCAAACGCTCGACCTAGAACTAGCTGCAGTGATAATTGTACTAAAGCTATGGCGACACTACCTTTATGGAGAGCGTATTAAGATTTATACAGAACACAAAAGTCTAAAGTATGTCTACACGCAGATGGAGCCCAACATGAGACAGAGGCACTGGCTAGAGTTGATGACAGATTATGATATCAAGTTGCAGTACCACCCTGGCAAGGCGAAGGTAGTTTACGACTCATCGCCAGATGTTAGAGGATTTTCAGGAACTCAGGATTGAGATTGTATTGCCAGGCATGGATGGACGGATGGCCAGACTCGAGGTTCAGTCCACATTTATTGAGAGGATCAAGGCAGCCTTGCCTACAGATACAATATTTAGACGATTGCGAGAAAGGACAGAGGTCGACATGCAAAGGCTGACATACAAACAGGACTCAGGATTCATGGAGATGGAACATTAAGGTATGGAGATCGCCTATACGTTTCGAGTGGCAAGCTACGCCAAGAGTTGATGGCCGAGGCTCATAGCTTGATCTATTCCATTCATCCCGGGGGTACAAAGATGTACCGAGACTTGAGGCAGCATTTCTGGTGGCATGGGATGAAGAGAGAAATTACAAGATTCGTGGCAAAGTATTTAGTTTGCCAGCTAGTCAAGGCTGAACATCAGAGGACTGCAGGATTATTGCAGCCACTTCCCATTCCCGAGTGGAAGTGGTAACACATTACCATAGACTTCATCACAGGATTTCTGCGAAGCCCTAGCGGGAAGGATGCAGTTTGGGTTATCGTAGACAGACTCACCAAGTCTGCATATTTCTTGCCCTTCAGAGTCGGGCAATCTACAGGGATATTAGCTGACATGTATATGAGGCAGATAGTACGACTACATGGAGTGTCTGTCAGCATCGTATCGGATCGTGATTCCAGATTTACGTCACATTTTTGGCAGAGTTTGCAGGAGAGCCTAGGAACTTGTCTCAAGTTCAGCACTGCATATCGTCCACAGACTGATGGTCAGTCAGAACGCACGATATAGATATTATAGTACATGTTGAGAGTGTGCATGATTGATTTTGGAGGATCTTGGGAGGACCACCTATACTTGGTGGAATTCTCCTACAATAACAGTTACCAGGCTAGCATACAGATGGCACCTTATGAGGCACTGTACGACAGGAAATATATGTCGCCAGTTTGTTGGAGTGACGTGAGAGAGCGTCAGATACTTGGTCCAGAGTTGGTGACACAGACAGTGGAGAAGGTCAAGCAGATTCAGAGCCACCTGCGTGCAGCACAGGATAAACAGAAACACTGGGCAGATGCGTATCACAAATTATTGGAGTTCAAGGAGGGTGACCATGTATTTTTGAGGATATCGCCTACCCGCGGTACCATCAGATTCGGAGGCAGAGGCAAGCTGAGTCCGAGGTACATCGGACCTTTTGATATCTTGGAATGAGTTGGCAAAGTGGCTTACCGTCTTGCATTACCTCCATCATTAGAGGGAGTACATGACGTATTTCATGTATCACAGCTGAGAAGATATATCACAGACCCTAGCCACGTGCTTCATCATTCAGAGATTACAGTCGGGCCCAGTTTGTCTTACGTAGAGCAGCCAATTGAGATCCTCGATCGCAGCGAGAAGACTTTGAGAGGGCAGACGATTCGACTGGTCAGAGTGGCAGGGAAGCACCATTCAACAAGCGAGTCTACTTGGGAGCACGAGGATTCTATTCGGCAGCAGTTTTCGTACTTATTTGAGGAGCAAGGTACGAATTTACGTATGGAATTTGATTACTAGTTGTTTTAGATATTATCGTGCTTTACTTTTAATTTCGGGGACGAAAATTTTCTAAGTTGGGAAGAATATAAACCCCCTCGATTTATTCTGTAGATAGTCAGGGTTGGATTTTGAAAATTTTGGTTTTGGTAGCAGATGTTGAGGTTTAGAGTAGAGTTGAGTCTGTCTATTATTTTAATTCATTTAATTAAAATCCTTGGCGCGCCCTATCATTGCTAAATTATTCGGAGCCCAATATCAGCCCATAATTTCTATCGAATTATTGTATATCTGACTTGACTCGCCAAATTAGGTACTGGACTTTTCCGCCACTCAAAATCATATTTCCTTGTGCCCTAAATTAATTGCATAATTTTCTGTAACCGAAATCCCATAATTAAATTTTGTGTCGGACACCTATGTCGTTACCCTCAATTTTAAGATACCAACTTAACCCGTTGAGCCGGACCAACTAAAGGGTCCAAGACTGACTCTGAGCCCCCACCATTTTTGACCTTTGTGTCATTTCCGAATTTTGACCCCAAGTGCCCCCATTTAATTTAAAAGCGCGGGACACTTTAACTCTATTTTAATCAGGAATACCAATTTTGCCTAATCCTATTTTAATCCCCAATTAATCCCGATGGCTACTAAATTAAACCCGTGCCAAACCCCCAACACCCCCTCACCATGCAAATCATCAACCGCAACTTTTTCCGCAATTTTTGTGTCAATTTATGTGTTCGTGCAATTTCTCAAATTTAAGGGGCTAATTTATAAATAGGGTAACATGTGTCAAAACCTTATTGATTTTTAAACCTAAATGAAGAAACCCCCTCAACCCTTGACCGGTTCAACACAACCCCACTCTCCCCTTGGAATGAATAAATTTTGTTCATAAGAAATCCTGGCCATTCATTCAAATAGGGAGCATCTCCACCATACACTCTACATCACAACTCCTTATAAAGTGTCTCTTCTCTACACACTTTCCAACCAGCCCTAATCCCCAAACATAGAGAACCCAACCCATTCTCTCCCCTTCTTATTCTACATTTAAAACCGTAGCCTTCATTTCCTTTCTTCTTCTTCGCCTTCCTTTCTTCTTCTCCTCATTTGCATCATTCTTCTTCTTCTTCTTAAATGAAGAACCCGACTCCGGCCAAGCCCCTCACCTCCGGCGGCCAACGTCACCACCCAGACCGGACTGCTCCACCTCCACCCGAGCTGCTGCTGGCCGTCCTTAGATTCTCCACTGCAGCGAGCCGACTATTTCCCGACTGTCGAGCATCCGACCTCCCCCATTCCATCTCTTCCTGACTGACTCAGCCCGACTCCGGCGCCGCTGAGCGGCCACCCTCCGGCCGACTGAGTCTCCCCGACCCAGCCACGGCGAGCCTCCCGTCGCCTAGCTCAGGTACCACACCCCCGCGGATCTCCGGCGCTGTCCTTGCGTCCGGCCCGCACCCCCGCAGCTCGGCGCTGCAACCCGTATTGATTGGTAATTCAGGGACTAGAAATTAATGAAGGGTTAAATTAGAGTGGTACTTTGTGATTAGGTAACAATGATATAAAACAAAGGGATAAAAATCATGAACTGTGTTTTGAGGATAGCTTGATGATATGGTAATGATGACTAGTTGATTTGACTATCGTATCGACAGTCAACTGTGGTCAACCCCCCTAGTGTCTTGTCCCTGTGAGTCATAGCTGATACTGAGTTTAGGAGTAGATGTGTGTCGTATCCCTATCTGTCATGGAACCGATTATTGATTATTGGTTTGTATCTCATCTCTAGGTACTACGGGACCTGAGGACTTGGACGTGGTACCGGATCTCCGTCATCAGCAGCCGCACGTAGACAACTGTACCTTGCCACCCTGTATTTCAGATTACAGATATTTATTATTTTGTTATATACATTATGCACATATTTATGTTGACGTTCGATACCTCGCGTCCGGATCACAACCGGGTGCTGACGTTCATCGTAACGTCTTAGAATAATTGTTAGATGCTTTATAGTACCTCGATGCATGTACCTGAGTACATCGATACCCCAGGACACACTCATATACTGTGATCGTGCCAGATTCCTGTATCCTGATACTGACATCATAACCAGAGACTGGGACGACCTTAGGGTCGCGTTTGTTGAGTTACTTCCGTGAGTCGAGACTATTAGATAGAGGTTCAGGTTCAGCGCACCATCGTTGACGGCTTGGGAAGGGGAAGACAGTTACTAGACGCTTGGGCTCCTCTGCACGCGCTTATATATGTATATGTAGTGATCCTGTATTCTGGAGTAGTTGTAACACCTGTGTGTCTCTGTGCTCGGAGCTACGGTACGCCCCGTGTGTCTCTGTGTTCGGAGCTACGGTTTTACTTTGGACAGTCCACACGTCGAACATTGTCTTTAAACTTTGTCACACTAGTTGGTTATGATAGAGTACCCTGTCGTGCACTTGTATTTTCTGTTTACTTGGCTTGTTCCATTTTTGTACCTTGTTACGTCCCTCTGAGGACCTGGTTCCCTGCCAGTTTTGCAGCATAGATGATTACGGAGCATTTGGAGTTGCTGTTGGAGTTGCATGTCTTGCGGGCACTGTACCAGGTACTCATATCATTTCTACCAGCATTATGGTTATTTTATATTGATTATTCATCTGCTGTTGTAGCCTAAATTTTTATAGACTCATACTTTTTATCGAGTCTATTCGAGTTAGTGTGTTATTGGGCGGCCGACTCTAGCACATATAGCTCTTTCTTTTATACTGTTGTACATTGTGGATTGAGACATAGAGGTTTACATTTATGGAATATCTAGATAGTGCCCTTTATATTACAGCTTATACGTATTCGAGTCAGACCAGAGTCTGGTCGAATGCGTAGCTGGCGTATCACGTATTCCTGGTCCTAAGTATTTTAGGACTGGGGCGTGACAATAAGGGTAACTATCTAAAAATAATAAAAATATCTATGTCTCAATCCACATAAAGAACAAAGTATCAAGAATGAACTATATGTGCTAAAGTTGGCTGCCCAGTAACACATAAGCTCAAATAGATTTGAGAAAGAAATATGAGTCTATAGAACTAGGCTACATCAGCAGATGAATAAACAATATGAATAATAACCATAACTCTGAAAGAACTGATATAAGTACCTTGAACCACTTGCAAGATAAAGCAACACACATCAGTAACTCCAGGCAGGCTCCACAACGGTATATGTTATAAAACTGGCAAGGGACCAGGTCCTCAGAGGAACGTAGTAAGGTACAAGAAATAACATGTCAAGTAAAATAGTATAATACCACATACTTAAGGGTAAACTACTGTAACCATCTAAGTGATATGCACGTGAGGATATCACTGTACTCAGGCTGAAACTACTACAGGCTCTGTGTCGGAGAGCCCATAGCAGCAAGTAATATCTCGTAGGGTCAGTAAATGTGCCAAAGATCTGAGACAGAGTCTAAGGCACCTCCAGTAATGTAGTATATATATATATATAAAAACATAATCAGCCTGTAGTATGGTGTGTCTCTCCCTACCCAATATAATCTCACGTCTCATGTCCATAACACGCAAGATCATGACCTCTAGCTAGTACAACGAGTCATAATGATATCTCTATAAATGTAAGTCACATATCACGAATCTTGTAAGCCTATACAGAATTACCAAAAATAACTCAAGAAAGATTCTATCACATGAATTAGTATCAAGTGTCCTACGGTATGACGTACTTGGTAAAGCAAGCACGTAAAAATAGGATTGTGGTATCAACTCCCTAAGTGATGTTACATGACTCCGCGTACGACGTCGACACCCGAATCTTGTTCGAACGCTAAGCAACATCTCATGGTCCTAGGTTGTGCAGGCACATCATAAGAATATATAAAACGAAACACAAGTCGATAAAATAACAGGATTTACTGCAAGTTGGCAAGGTACACTTGCCTGGGTTCTGAACTCCGTCAACTGCTCCTGAGAAAGTGGAATCTATAAGTACGCATCCGGATACTGAAATAAACATCACCATTATTCTCAAAATACTTGAAATAGCTAGGATTGATTGCCAATAAGTCTAATTTAGATACAGGGACAGAATTGATAGTTTTGGATCAAAGCGGGGTCCACATGTGGCCCACTTTATACCCTAAAATGTGTCAGAGACAAAGCTCTCAAAATTTAGTAAACTTAGTCTCTATAAGTCCAGAATAATGATATGAACCCAATCGAATGTCCAGAACTGGATTTCGATGAGCCGGTCATGAAATCACCCGTCAAGTGGAACCGTAGGGCTCGCGAAACGGTATTTCGTAAACTTTCTCAAAATCGAAAAACTTGGGTCACAGGACCAGCGTAATGCTTTGAATCTGATGGCATAAGTTTCTTTACGAAACGATAAGCATGTACAAAATTATGACAAGTTTCAGAATAGGCTGATACGGTATTTTTTTACGGATACGCGTTGATTCTGGTGTGCACGCACATCCAAATCAAGTTCTGCAAAATCCTACACGTCCGCGTTGATGATACGCACCTTTCATTGAAATTCTCATACGACGTATTTGCTTCGTTTAGCGGTATGCACCACGTATCGAGAAAATTCGGGTTTAGAAAATCAAGTTTTTTGACATATTTCAACGCTAAATAATCATCAGATAAATCAACAATAAAATAAAATAATTAAAGTACCGGAGAAGATAGATCAAAAAATGGTTACATGATGACGTAGAGATCTCACCTTGAAGAGGTACTGTTGCGGTGGTTGAAGTCGTCGGCGGTGGCGCTGGGTTAGTCGTCAACAGTATCGGGGGTGTCCACGAGTGGTGCACGGGGTAGTCGACCACTCGTCGGCGGTGGTCGGGGTGAAGGTGTTGGTGGCGGTGGCTGGATGAAGATGGCGATATGTCTGGATGGTCGACGATCGATTGCGACGATCGATGGCGGCGTTCGTCTGGACTGGTGGAGGAGAGCTGGTGGTGATCTGTATATATAGGGTGGAGGGAGTTACGTATGAGAGAACGATGGGTCGCGACCGGTTTTACAGGGAGAGGAATCAAAGGAGTTGACGGAAGGAAAATGTACTGTAGCGAGGGAAACATGCTTCGGGTGAGTGCGGGTTTTGGGTTCGGGTGGGTTTGGTTATAATAATTATATATATATATATATAAATATATATATATATATATATATATATATATATATATATATATTTATATATATATATAGCTATTAAAAAATAGGCTAAAATCCTAAATAATTCTCAGAAAAATTCTATAATACTCTAGTAATAGTTGTACACCCAAAAATATATTTTTATGTAATATTATTAATTAATTAAATATACATAATTATCAATCCATGAATAAAATATATTCTAATTAGCTAAAAATAATGAAAAAATCTTTCTAAATCACAATAATTACATAATACCAATATTAATAAAACTTAAAATTTAAATCTAAAAAAATTAGGGGTTTACACTTCCATCAGAAGACTTTACCTCTAGTTCTATTACGGTACGACTACCAAAATAATGTATTATCGTTCCTATGCTACGATGTCTATCGATTATAGGAGTGAAGCGGATCTCTGTGAGTCTCACGATGGGGTATGCGGTGCCCATCAGCCCGGACCCAAGCTACATGACCGTCTCCGGAGAATGGATTACTATTGGATGACGATAGTCGCTGATGTTGTCAACTACGCAGGGAAGTGCCAGATGTGCCAAATCTATGCTGACTTCATCCACCAACTCTCAAATTTCTATATTCGACTATTGCGTCTTGGTCGTTCGAAGCATAGAGAATGGACATTATCGGGCCAATTAGTCCATCTTTGTTTAAGGGATATCGGTTTATCCTCGCTATTACTGTAATGATCCATTTCGCTCAAGCGGAGAGCCGATTCAAATGACACAAGTGCAATGACCCAACCCGCCTTGCTCAGTGAGAAGACTCGTTTGAGGCAAAGGATTCCAGACTTGGCCCTTCAGGAGTTCAGACTTAAGACTTTCAAAAGCTCACTCGGAGTATCGTTCGACCGAGGCGAATCATCGCTAAAGTGGGTGGCTATGATGAACTTGTCTTTGCTTAGCCTGCACACTTAAAATATGGACGATACATGCTAGTCGCTAGGTGAATCACCCCTTGCATGCTAATAAAGAATACAATGCACCTAGCTAAGAGAATAATTCCATCTTGTATTGCTTGTGTTAGAACATGGAATAAAATAAAATGCTTGCATGCTTACATGCTAACTTGTACTCATTGCCTCATTTTAATGCTTGTCACATAATTTTATACCATAATCAAGTAATACGATTCATGTTTTGTATTTATCTAGTTCACCGGAAGACTATCTAATAGTTGTTTCGTGCAAGTATGAACCTGAAGTATTCGGGACTGTTAGGTTGCCAAGGCAGTTTTCGAACTAGGGGATTACATCATGTCAAGTAAAGCAAGAATCACAGTTCGGGGAGCAAGACTCATTCAGGTATTTGGATCCTTGGTAGTCTCTCTCGAGCAGGTGAGATGGTGTATATGCCTCAAGTACTTATTGCTACACCCATCTCCGCCCAAGGGACTACGCATCATCCAATGGCTAAGTAAATCAAGATTGAATCATGTCATATCGTAAATCTGGAAAACCCAAGACTTACTTGGTCGTGGATAACTCGTGCAAGAGGTATCGTGGATTCTTTGGACGATCGTCGGGGAATCGGGATCATGCTAGCCTGGAAGGAATCATATGGGGACTCCTTGAGCTTTGGCGGGATGGTATTTGTGTCTCAAGTTTTTAGCGCTACACTATCACCATCAAAAGAGTCCGGGTCACTTATGTTCCAGTGGGATGGTGCACGCCTCGAGTTTTTAGCGCTATAACCATCTCGGTCAAGGAGCTCGTCCAAATGGCTTGTAGCGCCAGCGACCCTCCTGTTCATATAGATAAGTCATCATCGCTTAGCAATAATCCATGTACGAGTCACTGTATCGCACCTAGAATATGGAATATTAAACGGATATGACTATTAGACATCTGTGCACACTTTTACATAATTGAACACTTGAACATCCATTGCAATACACTTGAGTAATCCATATAACTCATGCACCTGAGTCAGAATCCCGCTCGTGACACTCGTGTTTGCTTATGCAATTTGACTTGGATTTCATATATATACATTCGTTCTTGGTTTAACTTTGTTTTATTATTAGACAAGGAAGGCCGAATGGTAAGTTAGTAAGTGTCGCTGTGTTACTCTTATATCGTACGGTGCACTACCACACGAGTTAGACTTTTTATTATGCCATAAAACTGATCCCAAGGCAATACTAGAAAGATAACTTAATAGATGGTACATAAAACCTATATAACATGTTTAGATTTGTCAAGCGGGAGAGAAGCCTCCCCACCAGTGCATTCATGTACTGATAATCCAGCAGATTGCTTGCAGGGTACGGAAGAACCTCGTTCGGTATAAAAATTCCTTCGTGCGAGCTAAAGCATAGAGTTTGCTCTGGAGTCTTGGAGCATCGTGTCCGGAGATGAAGCACATATACATGACATAATGTTGCTGAGGGGTACAAGTACGAAGGATTTAGTAACACTCATAACTGGACAAAAAAGAGCATATTCTTGGATCTGCCATATTGGAGCACCAATCTGATCAGACATAACCTTGATGTCATACATATCAAGAAGAATGTGTTTGCCAACATAATTAATACTATAATAGACGTAAAAGGGAAGACGAAAGACAATCCCAAGGACAAGTTGGACTTGGAAGAAATATGTAGACGCCCTGTGTTGCATTTGTTGGAGGAAGGGAATGGAAAGTATAAGCAGCCTAAGGAAATTTTCTCACTAGACAAGAAGGATAAAGGAAGACTTTGTAGGTGGATTCATGGACTAAAATTTCCAGACGGGTATGTTCGGATCTGAGAAGATGCATTGACTCGAAGGTGAATAAACTGGCGGGTATGAAGAGCCACGACTGTCACGTATTCATAGAGAGGTTAATTCTAATTATATTTTAGGAATTCTTATCGCATTTGGGATCCATTGACTGAGATTAGCATATTTTTTAGGGATCTTTGTTCTACAAAGTTGATAGTCGATCATTTAGAAAAGCAAGAGAAGGACGTTACGGTAACACTGTACAAGCTTGAAAGACTGCTCCCTCCTGAATTCTTTGACTCCATGGAGCATTGTTAATTTATCTTTCTTATGAGGCACGTGGTGGTGGGCCTGTTGGTTATCTGTAGATGTACCCGTTCGAGCATCAACTGAACTACCTAAATATAAAAGTTAAAAATAAGGCACGGGTCGAGGGTTCTATTTGTGAAGCCTATGTTCTTGAGGAGATTAAAACTTTTGCTTGATGTATTTCAAGCCGCATATTGCTACTAATAGAACAAGAGTTCCCAAAAATGATGGCGAATATCAGGAATCTAATGATGCAATACTGAAAATATTCAATGCTTTTGGTAAGCCTTCGGACAAAATGAATAAGAGATATCTGAATAACGACGAGCTAAGGGCTGCTCAGTTGTATATATTACTCAACTGCGCCGAGGATGAAGTGGAGAAGCTAGAGGGGTAAGTAATTAATACGGTAACATTTAAGTCATCTTAATGTAATAGTATACGCTAATATTATTACACTAATCAGGCGATATTTTGTTGTTTTTAGCATATTTAATGATAAGGTGAGGTCGATGAGACCATACATAACAGATAAAGAAGTAGAAAAGAAAATGAGACTTTATTTCTCTTTTTGGTTGAGTACATATGTAAGGATCTTTTTACGTATGCACTATGCACAATAATTAACATAACATTAAAATTAATATCATTTTTTTGGTATTTAGGTCGATCGTCTTCACACGACACTCAAGAATGAGTCTATTAAAACTCTAGCCAAGGGATCAATTTATGTCGTCAAAATCTGGCCAAGCTATTATATGAATGGGTTTAGATTCAAGTCAACAAAAGCCTCGATAAGAGACAACTTCTTGGATCTCAATTCTATAAAAAAATTGTTGTTCGTGTATCAGATCTTCGAGCTACAAAGATGTCAATCCAGGCAATAATTTCTATGGAGTCTTGTCATGCCCCAGTCCCAAAATACGTAGGAATAGGACACGTAAGCATGACATCCGCATGTATATAGAGACTCCAATATATAGAAACCATAATACATGCGTACGTTGTATTATGAACAATAATTCATAAGTGGTATAAACTATCACAAGTCACAGGACATAATCTAAATCTCATCCATAGAAATCATAAAGAAATAAATTACCAATAACTATGTACTAAATCTCAATATGAAGTATCTAAGGATGATAGTCGGGTGGAAATAAATCTACTATCAAACTAGAATATAAAAGCAAACATAATATAAGTACATCACTAATAATCACGATGCTCGAAGAGAAGACCTCCTCAAAATATAAGCAGCAAGTCCGGATCTGCGGTCCTGCGAATACTCATGAACATCTACACCTGGAAAGGGATCAGGTTCTCAGAGGGACATAACAAGATACATAGAAGCATGCCAATAAAGTACTGAAATAAACATCCAATAGGTCGCCTAACCATCTATACGAATGCAGTTTGAGAACAACTTTCCAATACGTGGGCTATTTGGCCAAAATAGGATTAGCATGATTCTCTTGGAGATTCAGGGGCCTACAAAGCATGTCGTCTTTTAAACGGCAGAGGCCGCCAGGTAATATAGGGGTCATCACGACCACGCATCTCCGGCAGAGCATGCAGGTTACATAAAAAAGAAAGTGCAAAGGAGCCCAAACGCCTTACTTGTTGTTCTCCCCACCCCATGCTCTAAGTATGTCATATCCATGACACGATAATACCTCTAATAACTGCCAAGTCTTCTAGCATAAAAAGTTTCTAACGACAGTTATTCCTAACACACATCCCATACGTATAGGAGGCTACCCTGTCACGCAAGTTCGTGTCCTACATGAGACTCACACTCTTATAACAGCTGTGTCACGGCCAATGAAACCTAATGATGCCTCCAAATCATGTGGTGGTCTCATAAAACTAGGTCAGCATACATATATATAATAAAACAGAATACGACACCACCGTTATTGCACCCAAGTTATTCTTGGATGCGCAGTTTATAATAACAGTTAAAATATATGAACTAAATGACAGAAATAAAATGCATGCATCATATGGAATATAAATTACAGTACAATGGCAAGGTATACTTGCCTGGCAAGAAATCTACGTATTACCAATAACCTGCTCCTGAAGTTTCGCAGAATAATCAAATGGTCCTATATACATATGATATAATACAATACAACATCAGCCATTACACTAGCACATATACAACCATAATTATACTGACTCAGAGGGTACATTAGGGGTGATACTGGTCATCTAGCAGGGTCAATTATCCATCTAATTACTCGGGTGTCATGTCCTCACTGCTGTATAAAATTAAACTGTCAACTAACAGCTATCTAGCTAGTACGTCGGTGTACACAAGACAGATAATTCTCTAATATCAGGGTCACATGGTCAAGGTAAATACGGGATCTCCGTCATTAACACTAGGGTCTCACAATAATATATTATAGTTACACCTAGTACTAGCATTTAATTACTTATACAATGTATATATGTATATACCAATTAATTATCCTATACATAGGCATACTAGTCATTAGGTTAACCGACACGGTCTGAACTCATAACAACTAAACTGAACCATGAAGCAATACTAATCACAAGCACACATAAAATAAAAGGAGAGGGACTTGTCCAAACCTTGGGGTTAGCGTACACGGGCACGAGAATCGAGGGTGACTGCTGCAGGTCATCTTCGACGAGGGTGACGGGTCTACGATGACGACGATGATGGTGATGATGACGATGACGATGAGGGTGATGATGGTAATGTTGATAAGGATGATGGTGATGATGATAGAGATGATGATTAAGTGTGGTGATGATAATTAAGTATGATAATGGTGATGATTATGATGATGATTAAGTGATGATGAGAATGATGATAGGGATGATAGTTATGATTATGATGAAGATGATGGTGATGATTATGATAAAGATGATGGTGATGATGATAGTGATAATTATGACGAAGATGATGGTGATGATGATGGTGATAATTATGATGAAGATGATGGTGATGATAATGATGATAGCTAGTGATAATGATGAACAGGGAGGAGGCAGGGTCGAGGCTGCTCAGGAGGAAAAGACTCAGGCAATCGGGTCTGGGACTACTGTGCAGTCGAGTCCAACGAGGTCGTGGTGGTGGTTCTGGTAGGAAATGGAGGAGAGGAGGGTGGACTCGAGTTGACAGGAAGGGGGTGGCGGACTCGGCTCGGTGGAGATGGAAGAAACGGGGACGAGTCTCAGGCGGGGGAGACGTTCAGGCGGGTCAGGGTCTGTTCGAGTCGGGAAAGAGGGAGGTAAACGGTGGCGGTGGCTGCTAGCGGTGTGCAGCAGCTCAGGTCAACAGGTGCAGGCGTTCAGACGAGGGTCGGGTGGCCGGGGTACTGGCAGCGAGGAAAAGAAGGAAGAAAATAAAGAAGGTGGAGAGGAGGTCGAGTCATCGAGGTGAGAAGTCCGGCGAGTTCAGTGGGATAGGGTGGTCGACGAGCTCAGGCGCTCGGGGAGGAGATAAAGTGATCGTGGTGGTATTGCAGAGGGAGGTGCGACAGATCGAGATGGCCGGGTTCAGCGGGGAAGAGGTGGCTCTGGTGGGACTGGTTGCTCCGGTCGGCGAGGCTGAAGGGAAAGGGGATGGCAAGGTGGTCGGGGATGACCAGGTGAGCGGTGGAGGTCTCAGGTCCGATCGGGTTCCAGGGAAGGGGGTGAACAGGAGATAGGGATGGAAAAGTCGGCTAGGAATAGGTTTTGATTTGGTAAAAAAGAAAAGAAAAAAGTTATGTTTATATATGTGGGGAATAGGGTTTGGGTTGACCTAGGTAGTTGGGCCTTGGTCAACATCCTATTTAGGATGGCTTGGCTTTACATGTAGGCGTTTGGAGGGCTAGGATTGCATGGTTTGAAATGAAAGGCTAAGGTTACATGAGGGGGCGATGTTGTGTTTTTCATATTCCAAAATTCATAGGAAAAATTCACATAAAGGCAAAAATAGGTTTCTTCATGTGTTGTGTCCAATGGTATGGACATCTTAATGCACTTTTGCGTAAAAATGTCCAACAATTAGAAAAATTGTACAAAGATAGAAATTGGATTAAATTAATTAAAATTAATACAAATGGTGTTCTAAGATTAATTAGAAGTACATGAGACTAAAATTAGGTGGAACACAAGTATCGTAGACGTACATGGCTCAGAATAGAATATCATCATAAATTTGGTGGCATAAAACAGGTCAAGATCGTGTCTCCAATTTTAATTGGAACGCACAAGGATACAAAGTTGAATTTATTTAGAATTAAGAATAAACATCTGCGACGAATATTGTGCGACTAAAATGTAGCACAAAAGATCATAATTATAAGTTACACAAATATTAGAATGGAAGACGGCCACGTCTAGGACAAGGGGGTAAATTTATTGGAAGGTACAAGCTAGTGTAGTGCTCCAATTATCGAAGCAACGGTAAGGTGTACTAAGTAATATATAAATATTATAAAATCATCTAACGCACAATGTTCTATTTCTAATTGGATTCAAACTAGCCCTAGTCTCTCTATCTAAGCTAAGTAGGCCTAATTTTGGTAGATGGGGTTTACAAGTCTTACGGAAGATTATGGAGTTGACATATAATTATGGAACAAAGCCTGCTAAGATCGTGTTATTTAGGTATGATTGGATCGATCCGATCCGATCCAAGATCAAGGTTGGAAAATAGACAAACATAGTTGTGTGCATATAAACTACCAGCGTCGATATCAAGTCTATAAACTATTTATCCTATCAAGTCAGGCTCATCTCGTGTACTTCATAACTTATCCTAAATAAGGAACAACGAGGTCGGACCGGTGGACAGTATGCAAGAAGAAAGCTTGAAATACCTTTGACGTTAACAAAATAGCTTATCAGGAGGATGAGCTACCTATTGTGACAAATATTATAGATGTGGACTCAATGGAAGTTTCTCATTACACGTCTAATCGTGTAGAAGATGTAGAATTATTCGAAGAAAAAGATAAAGTAGATAAAAGTGAAGATGAGGAGGAAGAGAAGAAGAAAGAGAAAGAGGAGGACAAGGAAAACAAAGAAGGTAAATTTTCAGAAGAGGATTAAAATTAAAATAAAATCCATTTAGAACTCTAGCTATGTACTGTATTTTTAATATGGAATGTCATATATATTTTAACTATATGGATACATATATTTGTATCTGTTATCAATTATATTTTTTGTTTCCATCTATCTTACCGGATGACACCTATGACCTGAGCTAGTGCACGTCGCTTGAGAGACGTACCTCCTAATGTTAAGGAGAAAGTGGTACCTCCTACTGTTAAGGAGGAAGTGACTGTTAAGGAGGTGGTACCTCCTACTGTTAAATTGGAAGCGGTTATTAAGAAGGAAGTGACAACTCCTACTGTTAAGGAGGAAGTGGTTCCTTCTACTATTGGGCAGGTACCAGCTCAGAGGGGGAGTTCCAGTCACCCAGCACCTATAGCGGAGATTGATCACCTATATGCTGCTTATGCGAAGTATTTAAGGAACTGGGTTCTTTCCCATCTTATTGGATTTTCTTGGGAGATTGAGAAATTGATTAAGACTTATGGTATGAATGTGATACTTTTATTGTGCTTATTGTGTGGCTGTGATAATTTTATATTATGCTTATTGTGTGACTGTGATACTTTTATTTTGTGTTTATTGTGTGACTATGATATTTTATATACTTTTGTGATATTTTGTACCTAGGAAATTCAACGAAGCGTTGCTCCGGGTTTGTCTATTTTTATGAACTGTTATAAGTCTATGTATTTATTTTATCATCATATATTATTATTAGGTATGACAGGACGACGAGAATCATATGGAGGTCAATCCTCTAGACGGAGTGCTCCTCCGGTACTGGCTACTGGTTCCGGATCCTCGTCACAGACTACTCCGGTGTACCGACCAGTCACATCTTTGACTCTATCGTCGGTACGTGACAGTACTTTTGGGACCAGCAGTTCTATTCCTAAGACTACTCCCCCGTCCAGCCTTTCTCCTACTGACGGCACCATACAAATAGAGGGGCAGATGGAGGAGGTCGAGTCAACTTTGTCTGCGCATGATCAGAGCGATCCTCCATGCGCGCCTCCGGGTGAGATGTTGATAGAGATTTGGTGGAACGAACCTAACAAGTAAGTTAAATAGTTAACATTTTCCAAATAATTATATCTATATATTCTTGAATTTAATTATCTTTGTGCAGATATCATCCCTCGGTGGTATAGAGAGCACTGGGGCATTTTCTGAGGCAGAACTATGGTGGGCCATAGATCAACTACTCAAATGCTCCTAAAGATAGGAAGGCTTTTTAGTTTGCCCACTTCAAGGTAAAAATATATTTACTTTTAATATCAATAATCATTTATGCATTTTATGTAACTCTCTATTTTACTTCTTGTAGAAAACCTATTTCTATCTACCACACCGAGCTAAAAAGATCGAGGAGCAGTTTTCTGCCGTCGCTGCCAAGCTGATCCGTGATGCGATCAACGACTAGAAGGTCCATGATTGCGATGGAGAACTGACCCATGGTTGGATTACGCTTGAGAAGTAGACTATGATGAAGGTAAGATTCGACAAACCCAAGTACAAGGAACTGTCGGAGAAGGTAAAGGTGGCTAGGTCAAAGGCAAAAAAGTGGTATGGTGGCTAAATTCTCATAAAGAAATATTTTTGTCGTCTAGTATGTATTATATTAAATATATATTATTTTAATGCAAGTAGGATTAAATAGTTAATTTTAATAATAAATAATATAATTTTTAATAGGTATAGAGGGGTGAAGATGCCAACATGGTGACTGTCTTCCTAGCCACCCATCCGAATATTGAAAAGCTAATCGATGAGATGGCCACACAGACCTATGTACGTTTTACTACCCTGTGTTAGTTTTAATATAACTTAGAAAATATACAAATATATATATATATATATATATATATATATATATATATATATATATATATATATATATATATATATATATATATATATATATATAGTTAGTAATAAGTAACTTATACGTTAACAACCACTTTTCTAGGATGAGTATCTTAAACTACGTGAGTGGACGACTGTTAGTGCACCTACAGAGGGAGGGGCTAGTACTTCCTTGCATCCCTCTACAGCTCTGTCGGTGGATGAGCTCTGGATAACCATCATTGGTGGTCTTCAGAGGGGTACGTAATACAGTACGGGATCCTACGGCGCCTATGTTATGACATAGTCATCCAAGGCCCCCTCTGTCAGTATGCATTCCTTGCATCCTTCGTAGGCGTCGGTACGAGCCCAAGAGAGCGTTGACCGTCAGATTGCTGACCTGAATGACGAGTTGTTATGGAGGATTATGGAGTGGCCACAGTCTGCACCAAAGACGGATAATGCGACGATCACCGCATATTATTTTCGCTCAAGCATAGCCTTATGGAGCTCAGGACTCTGAGCCATACGACAAAGCACAACCTTATGGAACTCAGGACTATGGGCCAGATGACAGAGCACAGCTTGGCAACTTTTGTCGTGTCAATAAAGCGCAGATAGACGGAGCTGGAGGGGTCACATACGGCCATGAGCGACTCACTTACGAGGATCCATACGGCGCATGATTTGTTGAGCCGGTCGATGGCAGAGAATATTTTGAGGATGGTATCTGCCATGAATTCATACAATGCTCGACTTTAGCATTGTAGCATATATGTCCTCCTAGTTCACAGGCATCGATACCACCTCTATCACTGCCTCCTCCATCGACATCGGTTACGCTTTTACAGGAGCAATATGAGTTCCTTCTATCCCAGATGTGCGATGGTGCTCCTCCTGATCAGTAGTATTCCTTGTTTGGATAGGTTTTAGTGTGTTTGTATGTATTGGCCCATTCTTGGGCCTTTGATGTATTTATTTCATACTTTTTATTATATTCTGAGATGCATGTGACACTTATTTCAAATTTATTTATCTGCTTCTTGAAACATATTTAGTGTAATATAACTTTATAGATTTCTTTCTATATGAGTTTAGTTTATTATTCATATTAACTGCACACCAAAAATTTTCGGTGTTGAGTGTTCCATCGAAGGGATCGACGAACCCAGGAAATTCAACGGAGGGTCTATTTATATAAACTGTAATTTTATAACTGTAGGTAGAGTTTTGTTGAAAAATATTTTACAAACTGCATTCTATTTTTTAATTTTTTTTAATTTAGCAACGAGTTGCGACCTATTATGACATTCCACAATGTACATTTACGTCGCTAAAAAGTATCGGAACATTGCTACCTTATACCACGTATGTCGCTAGTATGTCGTTAAACGTTGTAAACATGTTGACATGGCAAAACTTGCCATGTCAGCATTGTTGTAGCAAAATGTCGCTAATAATGTCACTAATATAGCGATGTTTTGCGACCAAATATTACGTCGCCATTTAATGATGATACGTCGCTAATCGTCATATATTCTGCGATATCGTTTCGTCGTAAATATACGTCGCTACAACGACGACTAGCAATATTTTTGTCATCATCGACCATGAAATACGCGATACCATAATTACGTCGCTAATTACGTCGATAAATTATTTTAGCGACGTTAGTTTACCTATTAGCGACATTTTTAGGCGTCACTAATATGTGTCATTCTGGTAGTGAAAGCTCATATAAATAATTGCAAACGAATGTAATAACTTTTATTTCTTTTTATAGAGAAAAATTGAAACAAAACTACATTTGAAGAATTATCAAGATCCCAAGCTCGAAGGCAAAATGGGGATACAAAAGCAAAAGAAAAACTACTAGTGCTATGAGTCAGAGCATAACTATGCTTTCTGCTCAAGGAGACGAGCAATATGACCATCCAGGCACCTTTGGGCCCGGTACTCAACTTCTTGAGCCATAACCTCGGGATCCTCGTAGCGAGCATAGGACTCATGTTTGTCCTCCAGTTGTTGCACCAGAACCTCAATGTCAGCCTTATTCTGCGATACCTGGCTCGCTTCAGTTCAGATAGCCTCTACCTCTTGTTGGGCCTCTAGCAACCTATTTCCCATCGCATCAAGCTCGACCTGGAGTCGTCTAATTTGCTCAGTCAGGCCCTTTTGTCGGGAGAGGCACTCTTCTCTGAGATCGCCCAGCCGGTCATGCCTCTCCTGCAAATTTTAGAGATCATGCTGCAAATACTCCATAGATGAAGTAAAGAAGGCCTTCTTTATCTCCACCTTCTTTGAGAACTCGTTTATATACATGGCAAATCAACATTCCCATATCTTCCTGCTGATACTGTCACAGCTTCGTTAGGCATTTTTCTACCCCATTTATATGAGGCTCGGATATGCGGAAGCTGTTCGAATCCTGATCCACCTTGATCCACGTAACAACGGTGACTCCTTGTTGGTTGTGACACTTTATCTTCTGATGGCATAGAATCCTAAGATATCTGCTCGAAGACTGAAGCAAATCCTTATTTAATGATCGAACAGCCTGTCAGAGCCCTCCATATGGCAACAAGACTATGCGGTATGCCCTTCCTATGCAGCTAAAAGTTCTCACCATGCTTCTTATTCAAACTATTCCAAACTTACTTGTAGAAGCATAAAAATTTTACAGGCCGCATAGAGCTTATACCCCTTGGAGCCGCATAGAGCTCATGCCCCTTGGAGCCACATAAGTGAATAAAAAGCTTTTGTGCTGCCTGAACATCCTCAGAGTAAGAGGCCACATAAAGAGCCCTCGTCATAGCCTCCGATGCCAGATATAAAGTTTGAGTACCTCGAGACTCGTGAAAGGGACGTATTACAAAAAGACAGAAAGTTACCTCACGCATTAATAGCCTTGACAGACGCGCCATGCCATGTGTCCTCACCTATGCGGCTTCAACCGTATACAGCCTAGTCATCATATGCGGCTATGACCCATACGGCCTCGTCAATATGTGGCTAGAGTGTCCATCCGACCAAGGCCAAACTAGAGCACATATGCGGCTACAAGACCCATGCGGCCTTGCCATCATACGGCCAGAGTGTCCATACGATCAAGGCCAAATGAGAGCACGTATGCGGCCACAACGATATACGACCAAGATATTATGTGTCTCTCGTGTAGAATATTTCTATTACAATAGAAGATAATTTCTTGCACAATCAGTGCTGACTACATGTCCAGCTGACCAAGTCACACACGCAACCACCCCAAGATCTCTTCAATAGTATATCTCAATCAATACCACATGGCTAACTACCCATGGCATACGACTACAGTTGCAACAACATTTGTTGAAGGAATCCTATGCGGCCACCAAACAGAGGCATATGCGGCACCTATGGTCCATCAACACGATGGCTATAAATAGGAGCAACTTGAACGTTCTAAAGGCTGGCTTTTCTGCTTCAAAGAAACCAGACCACCCGCAGGCACATGAGATAGAATAGATAAGATCTTCCTCGCTCCTGCATCAGACCGTCAACAAAGTAAAAGAGTCACTTTAGTACTATTTGTCCATCGTCATACCCCAGAATCAAAAAAATATACTTAGATTGTCTGCCTAGGACCTCTTTGTACTTTTTTTTAGTTTGTTGTTAAAACAATCCTAATTTAATGGCGAATATGTGCTAGTAGCATTATAGTGACTCCATGTTTGGGCACCGTTAAGTAAACTGCCACTGTATCCGAGAGAAGCACTCGGATGACCCAGCAAGAGCTGAGTGTAGCCAAACTGACGAGCAAACCGGCTGGGTAGGTAAGGTTCCACGAAAATAGTAGCCATTTTCTGATACACTAGATGAGAGGGACGGATAGCTTGGAGCCAGCGAAAGAGCCTGCCAAACAGTCTTCGAGGCGCTCCTTCGTTATCGTAGTGAACAAAGTTTCTTTCGACGTCAGTAAACTCTGGCTCGGACATAAAGAAGTGTAAAACCCCTAATCCTAAAAATCATATTTATCTTTTTATTTAATTATTAATTGAATTATAGTAATTATGAGATAATTAGGAAAAATAGATTTTATTTAATTTTGATTTTAGGTGTTTGTGAATGTAGGAGATTTATGGAGCCATTATAAATTTTTCCTAATTTATTCTATGTAGGAGGCCCTTTGGACAGTTGCTAGCTTAATGGTATACACTAATTTAATTTCTAGAATTTTTTAGGCACACACACACACACACACACACACACACACACACACACACACACACATATATATATATATATATATATATATATATATATATATATATATATATATATATATATATATATATATATATATATATATATATATATATATATATATGTATATATATATATATATGTATGTATATATAGATATATAGTTATTAGAAATAGGAAAAGAAAGAAAAAGAATTGAAAATGAAATAAGAATTTGAAAAGAAAAGAAAAGAAATAGAAAATTCCTTAATGGATCCTTAAAACTACCCGAACCCAATAACCTAGGCAACCTGCTACCCTCCATGAGTTGCACCTACTGGTATAAGCAAATGCATCAGCAATAGCGGCATCTCAACCAACCCCCCCCCCCCCCCCCCCCCGCGTCTCTCTCTTTTTATATATATATAACAATCAACAGCAAAACCCTAACCCTAGATCTTCTCATCTTCTCCTTCCCATCGGACCGTCGCCTCCAGTAACCTGACTGCCGTTCATCTCCCAGAACCTCCGCACGACAACGGCGACCCCGCGCGCAACACCGTGCACTGCAGTTTGGACAACAGGTTACCTATGTTCCAGCCCAGTTTTCCGTCACTTCGCTCGACCAAACTCGACCCCGTCTTCACCGGTACATGCACCACTTAACCCTCTTCAATATCTGTATGATATTTGACCTAGAATAGCACGTAACCCTAGGCAAAAATAGTGTCCAAGTTGACAGAAAAAGATAACTTTTGGGTATCGCAGAAAACTGCGGTAAACTACCTATGTTAACGGATTCGTATCTCCCACCACAGAGATCCGAATTTAATTTTTCTTTTTGGTATGCGGAGATCACTTGACCTAGTTTAATTTTTTTAATTATATTAAATTGTTAACTATTTTATGTAGAATTAAATTCGTTGGAAAACCCCGAAAAACTACTTTTTTAGATTTCTAAAAATTACGAAACGGAGCGCGCCCCGCCAAATGGGACCGCCCCGTCGTGTACCAAGTATACCAAAAGGTGCATGCAGTATACCCGGACGTGTGAGAGTTCGATAAACTGATTCAGACGCGTGTGCACGTCGGAATCAGCCCGTATCCCTGGACAATCTCCGTGTCGCAACTTTCATAAAAGCCCTGTGTATTTTGTGCACGCTTGTCAGAATGTGACAAAACTTACGTCACTGGACTCGTGGTAACGCGCTGGTCCTGTGACCCAATTTTTATGTAATTCTGAGACAGTTGACCAAGTCGCCAATTGGAGGATCCTACGGTTGACTTTTTAGGCAAAATTGTGTTCGGCTCACCGAAATCCATATCTGGACATACCGTTGAGTTCGTATTGATATTTAGAGTTTGTTTGACCTATAACTTGTCCCATTTAGAGACTGTTATCCTTGGCATAATTTTTGATGCAAAGTGGGCCAAACTTGGACCCCACTTTTATCCGAAATTACCGTTTTGCTCCTATATCCAAATTTTTACGAAAGGGTAGTATTTTCTAGCTATTTCGCTTATTCTAGAAATGTTGGTGATATTTATTTCAGCATCCGGAGACGTTCGTTCTGAGGCTGTAGCTTCTAATCCTGTGTGCTTGACTTCTGGATATTACACCTTGCAGCTTTCTTACCAGGCAAGATACCTTGCCAAATTGCTTACAGTATTTTACATGCTTAGTATATTTCTGTATATTTATTGCATTTTTATTTATTTATTGCATATGTAGTTTCTTTCAGTCATTACTATATATTAGATATGTTGACACACACTTGACACTTAGTATTATAGAGGACAATCAGTAGGCGTATGGGCTTTAACCACTCTGGTAAACCGTAGTAACTAGCACGCACTATGGTGGTCGTGTCCAATGGTCGCTACCCCCGAGGTATGTCGATTGATGGAGTCACCAGGGTCGCTACCCCCGAGGTATGTCGGCTGATGATGTCCACTGACGTGTGTGTGTGAGTTGTAAGGATTAGATCGAGTAGCCTACCCTTGCCCATTCGTCGAAAAGTTGTCCTCATTATGCATTCATATAGATTGTCTTGTACAGCGTACTTACATATTTTCTACCTATTATGTATGTTTACTGTATTCAAATTGGCTTATTTTTATGTATCTTGCTTACATCCCTCTGAGGACCTGTCTTGTACGGCTGGCATGCTTACGTGTTCCTCGTCCTACGTATTTTGGGACTGGGGCGTGACAAGAAGATCTGGCCAGTCATAAAGGAGACATCCCTCCTACCAGAGGGGACCATATCATACTTTTACTTCATTGTCTGATACCTGCAGATCAGGGCATCTGCGGCCACCATGTCCTCATCGGTCCTAGGGCTCATCAAGGACTCGTGATGCAGAAGAAGCCAACCCATCAAATAATGGTAAGGGAGCTCAACCCTGTTGAAACGCCCATACTAGGATGGTCCTCCACCTTCTCGACAAAGTTACGAAGATCACGATGGATGCAACACATCATGGCCAATAGAATGGCCAGCTTGTGGCCGAAAGCCAACTTCACGACAGGTAGAATGAGGGTACAACTGATCCTTTCTATCGCTCCAGACCTGCCCGGGACTATATATTTGTGCAACCAGAGCATCAGATACACCGCCAGTATGGCCTTAGGGGACAACTTATGCGCGTCCATATAAAAGTAGTTGAGCTCCTCTTCAAGGCAACTCAGCTCGTTAAGGGGTCGTGCTCTTCCTCCGATGAGCCCTTAATTTCCTCACCCCCGGCAGCAAGTTCCTTCTGCACCTGGATGGAATCAGCCACTTCCTGTTGGGGCCATGGAACCTGAACATGAACTCTATTGGACTCATTCGGCTCTGAAAAAAGGTAGTGAGTCTAAGTTGTGATGTGAAGAGAAGACCCATCAATAAACTTCTTAGTCTTCTTTGAAGACCTCTGGCAAATGTCGTGAAGGCATAGCAACTCTTAGTACACCGCCAGGATCTTCGGGTTCTCTGCTTCCAACTCTCCGAGTGTTTTATTGCTCGGGGTATACTCTTCGTAAGGTTCGTCATCCAAGGGAGTTTTGAGACGACATGCATCTCAGACAAGGACAGTCCCATCTCACCGTCGGGCGTAATATAGGTCCCCGTGCGAAGGTTTTATAAACAATCATGGCAACGAACATGGGGCGGTTCATCTTCAAACCGTAACATGTACCCCTCATGGTAAAGAACAAGTCTGCGGTCCTGAGCTCCCGCTCATACTTTTTCAGAATCTACTGGGTCATGCGGCACCAGGAGGCATTATAATGCACCCACCTGAGAGCCCATAATTGTACTGTGGGATATGTCCCCTTCTTGGCGACTTGATAAAGGAAGGTGTCTGCCGCATATAAGCTGAGGTTTGGTCCTAGGTCACTTCCGACGAGATCGGGCTTCAGTCCCAGCAAGGAGTACGAGGGTGACTCCTTCGCGCTATAAAACTCTTCCTTCTTTTTTCTGGAACCACACTGAATATTGCCAAGGAGTGCCCCATGTGGCTAAGGGGTCAAATTTTAGCCTATCTGCCGTTGATCCATCATCACCTTCAGGTCCGACAAAGGCAGGTAACGTTCAAAGGCAGAAAATGATATCTCCGTCTCGCGGAATATGAAAGACCAATCCTCCCTGGTCGTTCCTATCTCGGGATGAGAATATTCCAGTGCATCACCAAACAAGAAGTACGGCTTTATGAAGAAGTGCTTCCCGTCTTTAGAGGGATCTCCTTCGAGTTGATCTGACTCAACTAGAAGGAAGGAGTCTGCTTTGTGATCTTCGGTTGTCGCTCAAGTGGGAGATCCTTGTCAACGTATTTCTGGAGAACCATAACTAGGTCCCCAAGATTCATGTTCAAGGGTAGCGGATTGTCACGCCCCAGTCCCAAAATGCCGAGGGTCTGGACACGTGGCAATGGCCAGCAGCACGCACCGATGGACAACCCAATTTAATGGATCCATCAGGGCATGCTTAAGCTGTAGTCTAGCAATTTATAGAACCAATAATATAGGTCACAGACTAATCTATCTCATCCATAACAGATAAACACAGAATAAATGCCAGAAGTAATGCAAATGGAAATAAATAAGCAATAAGAGTAAATAAGTATCTCGGGAAACAATCCGAGAATCAGTCTGTTACATTTAAGGAAATAGACAGGAAATAAATCAACTGGAAATAGAAATACTGAGTATATGAAGCTGGTGCTCAAGAGAAGTCTTCGGCCACTATCTCGTCCTCGGTTCCTGGTTCTGCTCCAAGGAGTGCTCCTGTACCGTACACCTCGGGGTAGTTTTCTTCAGCTATTCCTGGGGACATAATCCGGATCCAGGTCCTCAGGGGACAACAAGGTACAGAAAATATAAGCCAAAATAAATGCAGTGCAGCAGATAAATAAACAAGAGGGTAAGCTATATAACCAACTTATGTGATATGCAAGTTGAGAGCATCACTAGAACTCAGGCTGAAGCCACTACAAGCTCTGTGTCGGGGAGCCGGTAGCGGCAATAACTATGAATTATACTCTGAAATATACTATGTTTTATATATATAATATCAGCCTGTAGTCTGTGTGTCTCTCCCCACCCAATGTAATCCCACGTCTCATGTCCACGATGTCTCATGTCCATGTCACGCACGATTATAACTAATGCAGCAAGTCTGATAGCTATGAATCAATGCCTATGAATGTAATGTCTAGGTCATAAAATATGTATCCTATACAGAATCACCTTGCATGTCTCAGGAAGACTCTGTCTCATAAAATAGTGTCAAGTGTCCTGGGTTCTGGTGTACTTGATAAGACAAGTACGAGAATTATCGGGTATCGATATCCATCTCTATGTGACGTTACACAACTCCGCGTACGGGGTTGGCACCCGACTGGTAATCGGACGCTAAGTAAAGCCACTCGGTCCTGGGTTGAACAGTTAAACAAGTTACATATGAAGTCTACAAGAAATCAAGTAAGGTACTATAACAGTCATCACTGCGAATTGGCAAGCTTTAATTGCCCACTAATGAATAAGCAAGTCAAGGAAAATAAGTAGCAAGCTGCAGGGTTTGGCAAGGTACACTTGCCTGTGGTTCCGGTTCCAGTTGCGGCTCTGACTTCAGCTGGATTAGCAGGCGGTACTCCGATTGCTGAAAAAACATCACCATCAGATCCAAAAAATATCAATCAGCTAGAAACGCCTGTCCTTGAGTCCAATTTGGAGACAAAGGCAAAAACGGCAATTTCGGGTCAAAACGGGGTCCACATGTGGGCCCGCTTTGCACCAAAAAATGTGTCAGGGTCAAAGGTCTCCAAATTCACCAAACTTAGTGTCAACAGGTCAGGAACGATGATACGAACCCAACGGAACTTCCAGAATTGGATTCTGATGAGCCGATCACAAAATCGTCCGTCGAGCTGGGCTTGTGGGGCCCACGACACGCGATTTCGTCAACGTTCTCAGAATTGAACCAAACTTGGGTCACAGGACCAGCGTATCGCTACGAGTCCGATGGCGTAAGTTTCGTTTCAATCCGACGTATGTACACAAAGTTGGGTCATAATTCAAAAAAAGTCGGATACGGGGCGATGTCCGCGGATACGCGTTGATCCCGGTGTGCACGCATACCCGAATCGACTTTCGTGAAAACCCACACGTCCGTATCAACAACGCGCACGTATCTGTGAAGACCGTACGCGACCAATTCATCCCGTTTGGCGGAGCAAACTCGGTTCTGGGGTGAAACGGGGCTTTGTTTTTCCTGTTTTTGGATCGCAGTGTGCGATCGCCACAGGACGCAATGCACCGAGCGGGTTGCACGGGCACCGAGAGGGTCACGCAGGGTCCGCGATGCAACTGACGGAATCAAAAATGGGGCAACGAGCAGAGAGATACACGCACCTGAACAGGGTCTGAAAAACCCGAATCCGATCGTGTCCGACACGTGTCCGACACGTGTCCAACACAAAGAAAACTAGGGTTAGGGTTCAGGCGAAGCTCCGGCGACTCGGGGCGGCACTACGGCGGGGGAGGCCTGCCGGGGGCTAGGGCGGGGAAGCGTGGCCGCGGGCGGAGGCGGCGCGGCGGCGCTCAGGCGGCTGGGCGGAGCGGCCGCTGTTGCTGCTGCTGCTGTCGGGGAAGGAGGCGGAAGGAGGAGGAGGAAGGGGGAGCTGCAGGCGACGGCGTCGAGGTCTGAGGCGGGAGGCGGTGGCGCGGCGAGAGGAGCGGTGGCGCAGGCACGGCGGGGAAGGGTGGTTCGAGGCGGAGGAGGCGATCTGGGGGGGGATTTATAGGGTGGAGAGCGAGGGGAGAGGGCCGAGGGAGGCGGAGATCGAGGCGGAGAAGGCGGAGCTCGCGGGGGGGGGTCGTGGGGGCGTGCGGGGGCGGCCTGGGTGGAGACGTGGCCGGGACGCGCGGCGGAGCGGCCGGGACGCGCGGGGGGGGCTGGGGTTCGTGGGTGTGTGGGGAACGGGTCGGGTGGCGGGTCGGGTTCGGTCGGGCGGACCCGACCCGACCCGATAAGCCGAGCGGGTTTGGGGGCTGCGGGTTCGGGTCTGGCCGACCCGTTAGCCCAAGGGCTGTTGGGCTGGGCCGGTGGGCCGGGTTATAGGATTTAGGGTTTAGGTTTTAATAAAATAAATAAATAAATAAATAAATAAATAAATAATAATAGTTTTTAGGTGTTTAAAAAATAGGTCCGGGGCCCAATAAAATCCCAGAAAATTATCCTAAGTCCAGTTTTTCATTTTACACCCAAAAATATTATTTTCATAATATTTTAATATATTTTAAAATTAATTAATTTTATTTAATGCCAAAAACACCTAGTTTTTTTAATTAGCAAAAATTCCCAAAAATTCCCCGAAAATTCTGAAAAATCCAGTTTTAAAAATATTGAAAAATCAGGGGGTTTATAATCTACCCCCCTTAAGAGGATTACATCCTCGCAATCAAAGAATAACCGGTCAGCAGAGATGACACGATCGCAAGCATTGTTCGAAACACATCACAAGACACTTAGGGAAAATATCGTTTCCCTAAGAATGAAAGTTATACACTTTCCAGAGAAAAAAAATCTAGTTAAAGCAAAAAAACTACACTTTTAGAAAACTAGGTTATTACTAACAAGTTAGAAATTACTAGGTTGGGGCTGAGGTCACGAACCAATGGGCACGAGCTAACACAGCGACTAAAAACGGATAACTACGAATCACTTACGCGCATAAGCGTCCTCCACAGTCATCGCGTAAGCTTGCCCGCGTCCTTGAGGTAGATTCCTCTGCTGCTGCTGGGCTTGCTGGAAGAGTGCTGCTTGAGGTGCCAAGGGTGGCCTCGGTGTTGGTAAAGCTGGTTGGTTTGCCCTTGGTGCTCTATCTCGATGCTGAGGATAATCCTTGGCTAAGTGTTGATTGGTGCCGCAAATCAAGCATAATCCCAACTTGCGTCTGCAGTCTTTCAACATGGCCTATCTTGCCGCAGTAGTGACCGGTAGAAAAGGTTTGCGAAGCTGCCCTGGGTGGCTGGTTCGTGTGAGATCTCTTTGCAGATTCTCCCTGTGGTGCCCTGTCTGGTGCTGATGTGATTGGCCGCTTGAGGCGAGACTCTCTCCTAGTAACGCGTTCCATGCGTCGGGCTGCAGCGAGAACGTCCGAGTAAGAGGTAGGTGCAACGGATCCGATGAGTCTCTGCAGATCAAAGTTCTGTTCGTCAAAGAACTTCTCGGCCTTCTCTTCCTCTGTCGGGATCAGGGTTGGGGCGAAGCGGCTCAAATGAATGAATTCCGCGTTGTACTCTTCCACCGTCATAGCATCCTGAGTGAGGCGGTTGAACTTGTCCCGAAGTTCTGATCGTACGATGGCCGGAATGTACATCTCCTGGAAGAGCCTGGAGAACTCCTCCCAAGTAACTCGGTCTGGTCGGAGCCGTGTCTCCTCGGATAGCCACCAGTGATGAGCATTGTCCGTTAATTGCATTCTGACGGCAGTCATCGAACGTTCCCGTGGTAGCTCTGCTGCTTCTAGTTGATGCCAAATGTTGGTGAGCCATTCATGAATTTCTGTGGGCTCTTCCTTGCCAGAAAAAGTGTGGGGCTTTAGTTGGCAAAAGTCAGTGATAGAGCCCGTTGATGGCCGTCGAGCTGGTAGGTTGGCCTGCTCCAGTGCAGTTACTATACTGTTCCTCAAGAAGTCAGTCTCGCGACGCTGAGCCTCGTGTTGGACTTGTTGCTGAGCTTGCATTATTGCGTAGATTATTTGGAATATCTGTTGCCCGTCAATTGGCTGTCCTTGTGGGAGTAAGGGCGTTGGTGGAACGAACTGCGGCGGAGGCGGGATATCATCGCGCCGTAATCTGGAGTTAGGTTGACCTGCCTGCTGGCTCTGTTGAGTTGATGGAACTCCTCCGACTGGCGTCACTTCGTCGTCATAGGTAACACCTGCAGCTTATGGTATTCCTGCGGGAGTCTCGTTGCACTCTTGTGGGTCCATTTCCCTGCATCCAAAATAAACAATAAGAGGCGCACAGGAATCAAGGCAAGATGCAAGTCAAAATTAGTTCGAATACGATACAGATATCAAAAATGATTTAAGCAAGTGGATGAGAACCTAAAAACTTATCCTATTCTTATTGTAGGCCTGTTTGGTCCCTAAGTTAAAACCGAACAATTTAGTCGTTGACCTGCATGGGCCACCACAAAAACCATGTCACGACCCAGTCCCAAAATGCTGAGGGTCTGGACACGTGGCAATGGCCAGCAGCACGCACCGATGGACAACCCAATTTAATGGATCCATCAGGGCATGCTTAAGCTGTAGTCTAGCAATTTATAGAACCAATAATATAGGTCACAGACTAATCTATCTCATCCACAACAGATAAACACAGAATAAATGCCAGAAGTAATGCAAATGGAAATAAATAAGCAATAAGAGTAAATAAGTATCTCGGGAAACAATCCGAGAATCAGTCTGTTATATTTAAGGAAATAGACAGAAAATAAATCAACTGGAAATAGAAATACTGAGTATATGAAGCTGGTGCTCAGGAGAAGTCTTCGGCCACTATCTCGTCCTCGGTTCCTGGTTCTACTCCAAGGAGTGCTCCTGTACCGTACACCTCGGGGTAGTTTTCTTCAGCTATTCCTGGGGACATAATCCGGATCCAGGTCCTCAGGGGACAGCAAGGTACAGAAAATACAAGCCAAAATAAATGCAGTGCAGCAGATAAATAAACAAGAGGGTAAGCTATGTAACCAACTTATGTGAAATGCAAGTTTAGAGCATCACTAGAACTCAGGCTGAAGCCACTACAAGCTCTGTGTCGGGGAGCCGGTAGCGGCAATAACTATGAATTATACTCTGAAATATACTATGTTTTATATATATAATATCAGCCTGTAGTCTGTGTGTCTCTTCCCACCCAATGTAATCCCACGTCTCATGTCCACGATGCCTCATGTCCATATCACGCATGATTATAACTAATGCAGCAAGTCTGATAGCTATGAATCAATGCCTATGAATGTAATGTCTCGGTCATAAAACATGTATCCTATACAGAATCACCTTGAATGTCTCAGGAAGACTCTGTCTCATGAAATAGTGTCAAGTGTCCTGGGTTCTGGTGTACTTGATAAGACAAGTACGAGAATTATCGGGTATCCATATCCATCTCTATGTGACGTTACACAACTCCGCGTACGGGGTTGGCACCCGACTGGTAATCGGACGCTAAGTAAAGCCACTCGGTCCTGGGTTAAACAGTTAAACAAGTTACATATAAAGTCTACAAGAACTCAAGTAAGGTACTATAACAATCATCACTGCGAATTGGCAAGCTTTAATTGCCCACTAATGAATAAGCAAGTCAAGGAAAATAAGTAGCAAGCTGCAGGGTTTGGCAAGGTACACTTGCCTGTGGTTCCGGTTCCAGTTGCAGCTCTGACTTCAGCTGGATTAGCAGGCGGTACTCCGGTTGCTGAAACAAACATCACCATCAGATCCAGAAAATATCAATCAGCTAGAAACGCCTTTCTTTGAGTCTAATTTGGAGACAAGGGCAAAAACTACAATTTTGGGTCAAAATGGGGTCCACATGTGGGCCCGCTTTGCACCGAAAAATGTGTCAGGGTCAAAGGTCTCCAAATTTACCAAACTTAGTGTCAACAGGTCAGGAACGATGATACGAACTCAACAGAACTTGCAGAATTGGATTCCGATGAGCCGATCACAAAATCGCCCGTCAAGCTGGGCCTATGGGGCCCACGACACGCGATTTTGTCAACGTTCTCAGAATCGAACCAAACTTGGGTCACATGACCAGCGTATCACTATGAGTCCGATGGCGCAAGTTTCGTTTCAATTTGACGTGTGTACACAAAGTTGGGTCATAATTTAAAAAAAGTCGGATATGGGCGATGTCCGCGGATACGCGTTGATCCCGGTGTGCACGCACACCTGAATCGACTTCCGCAAAAATCCATACGTCCGTATCAACGACGCGCACGTATCTGTGAAGACCGCGCGCGACCAATTCGTCCCGTTTGGCGGGGCGGACTCGGTTTCAGGGTGAAACGGGGCGTTGTTTTTCCTGTTTTTGGATCGCGGTGTGCGATCGCCACAGGACGCGATGCACCGAACGGGTTGCACGGGCACCGAGAGGGTCACGCAGGGTCCGCGATGCAACTGACGAAATCAAAAACGGGGCAACGAGCAGAGAGATACACGCACCTGAACAGGGTCTGAAAAACCCGAATCCGATCGTGTCCGACACGTGTCCAACACAAAGAAAACTAGGGTTAGGGTTCAGGCGGAGCTCCGGCGGCTCGGGGCGGCACTGCGGCGGGGGAGGCCGGCCGGGGGCTTGGGTGGTGACGCGTGGCCGCGGGCGGAGGCGGCGCGACGGCGCTCAGGCGGCTGGGCGGAGCGGCCGCTGTTGCTGCTGCTGTCGGGGAAGGAGGCGGAAGGAGGAGGAGGAAGGGAGAGCTGCGGGCGGCGGCGTCGAGGTCTGAGGCGGGAGGCGGTGGCGCGGCGAGGGGAGCGGTGGCGCAGGCACGGCGGGGAAGGGTGGCTCGAGGCGGAGGAGGCGATCTGGGGGGGGGATTTATAGGGTGGAGAGCGAGGGGAGAGGGCCGAGGGAGGCGGAGATCGAGGCGGAGAAGGTTGAGCTCGCGGGGGGGGTCGTGGGGGCGTGCGGGGGCGGCCTGGGCGGAGACGTGGCCGGGACGCGCGGCGGAGCGGCCGGGACGCGCGGTGGGGCTGGGGTTCGTGGGTGTGTGGGGAACGGGTCGGGTGGCGGGTCGGGTTCGGTCGGGCGGACCCGACCCGACCCGATAAGCCGAGCGGGTTTGGGGGCTGCGGGTTCGGGTCTGGCCGACCCGTTAGCCCAAGGGCTGTTGGGCTGGGCCGGTGGGCCGGGTTATAGGATTTAGGGTTTAGGTTTTAATAAATTAAATAAATAAATAAATCAATAAATAAATAAATCAATAATTAATAATAGTTTTTAGGTGTTTAAAAAATAGGTCCGGGGCCCAATAAAATTCCAGAAAATTACCCTAAGTCCAGTTTTTTTATTTTACACCCAAAAATATTATTTTCATAATATTTTAATATATTTTAAAATCAATTAATTTTATTTAATGCCAAAAACACCTAGTTTTTTTAATTAGCAAAAAATCCCGAAAAATCCCAGAAAATTCTGAAAAATCCAGTTTTGAAAATCTTGAAAAATCAGGGGGTTTACACGGATTGTGCCCAAAGACTAGTTCACCAGAAGGTATGAAGGACAAAGTCACTACAGAAAACCACAAAGGAGTTAGATCAGAACCATTGAGAAGTATCAATGAGGATATACATATGCGGCCAAGGTACTCATATGGTCACGCAAACCATGTGGTCAAGTCAGTCAGTCGGCCTAGGCACTCATGCGTCCGAGTCAGCCATGCGGCCTAAGAATCCATACGGGCAAGCCGGTCATGCGGCAAAGCTTATCCATGTGACATGGTCATCCATGCGGCAGTAAGAAGTTGGCACATAGACGTATCCATGCGTCCAACTGTGCACATGTGTTCCAGAACCCGACCTCGTCTCCACAGGACCTACCCTTGATCTGCAACTGAACGTCGGCGGGGAAGGACAAAGTGTCAGCCGCAACAATGCGACCCTTTCCCTTACTCTTGGCCTTGGCCTTGCCCTTAGTGGCTTTCTTGGCAGCAGTGACAGCGGAGGAGGAAACCTTGGGATCCATGGAAGTAAGAAGGAAGAAATTGTAAGAGTTGAGAGAGTTTTGTAAAAAAAACTTCTCTCTTCCGCCCCATATATATATGCCGAGATATGCGGCTGGGGATAATGATGGCAGCTGTTCAAATCCTGATCATCCTCGATCAACATAAAGGCTAAAGATGATGGCGGCTCCTCGTTTATTGGGCCACTTTATCCCTTAACAGCACAGAATTCTAAGAGATTTGTTCGAGGATCAAAGCAAATCAAGATATTAAATAATCTGACAACCTGTCATAGACAACTATGTGGCCATGAGACTATGCGGTATGCCTTTTATATGCGGCCAATAGCGCTCGGCCATGCTTCTTATTCAAAGTATTCCAAACTTGTCATTTTGGAAACTTTGAAGGGGGTCTTGTAGAAGCATAAACAATTATGCAGGCACTATAGAGGTCAAGCCCCTTCAAGATAAAAGCATGTCGCAGAGGAACCACATTGGACCCTTGCGGCCTGATAGCCAAGGATCGGGAAGCCACATAGCAGAGACTATGCGGCCTGAATGATCGCAGAGCATGGGGGCCGCATAAGACCACCTTGGCAGGATATTCAATGCTTGGCAGACTCTCTAACACATCACACTGAGACACTTCGAGAATCGTAAAGACGATGGCTCAGAAAAAGCTAAAAAGTCACATCAACTCATTAATAGCCTCGTCAGACGTGCCACGCCATATGCTCACTCATATGCGACTACATACCCATGCAGCCTCGTCATCATGCAGCTAGAGTGTCCATTTGACCAAGGCCGAATGAGAGCACGTATGCAGCCACAATGCCATGTCGCCATAATATCCATCCGACCAAGGCTAAATAAGAGCACCTATGTGGCCACAATGTCAGGTGGCCATAGTGTCCATCCGACCAAGACCAAACGAGATTACGTATGCGGCCACAATCCTATGCAGCCAGAGTGTCCATCCGACCAGGGCCAAACGAGAGCACGTATGTGACCACAATGCCGTACGGCCAGAGTATCCATCCGACCAAGGCTAAGCGAGGGAAAATCTGCAAACACAATGCTATTCGACCAAGATGTTATGCGTCTCTCGACTTATAGGATCTTTTTGTTATAACCGAAGAAGATTTCTTGCATGATCAGTACTGACTACGTGTCCTGCTGACCAAGTCACTTACACAACAGGTTAAAAATAACCCCGAGATGTCATCAACAACATATTTTAACCAAGATCACGTGGCAGCCTGTCCGTGGCATGCGACTACAGTTACAACCGTATTCTGTTAAATGAGCCATATACACCCACCAAATAAAGGCATATGTGACATCGATAGTCCGTCAGCACGACCACTATAAATAGCAGGGTAGCATGCCCACAAGAGGGGCAAGTTACGTACGTGCACACAAGCTCAGGAGAGAGAAACCAGAAGAGAGAATCCTCATTCCCTTGTCAGACCGTCAACGAAGTAAATGAGCCGTTGTAGTGCTCGATCTCCATCGTCACGACCCAGATAAAAAATATTGTAGTTAGATATTCTGTCTAAGATTTCTTCGTATTTATTTGTTCGTTGTTAAGAAAAAGTTTATTAACCACTTGTAAGGGTTCTAACCGTTGAGTTCTATGGTGACGAACTCAATAGAGTGATCAAAAACAAAAAACCATCAAAAAGGATAAAATGATATAAAAAAGATCAAAACAGAAGAAAACTATCAAAAACAAAAAAACCATAAAAACGATCAAAAAATAATAAAAAACGATAAAAAAATAAAAAAAAAAAGAGAAAAAACAAAAAAACCCATCAAAACGATAAAAAAGAAAAAAAAGATCAAAAATGAAGAAAAACGAAAAAAACGAAAAAAATAATAAAAACAAAAAAAATGATAAAACGATCAAAAACATCAAAAAACGAAAAAAAAATGAAAATATGATAAAAAAGAGAATGATCGATGCAATTAGCCGGTTATTCTTGATCTTGCTATGCAAGTATGCTATAGATTTTTTTCATGTTAAGAAACTTAACAAGATTAACTCAAGAGGAAGCTAGAGGGTTCTACCTACTTGATGACGACGTTTGGTACGCAGAATAATATATAGTGGAAAATTTTATATTTTTTAAAATCAAAATTTGTGTAATTAATTAAAATTTAAAACAAATTATATTCCTGTTGAATATATAAATATTTCTCAAAAAAAATAAAAAACTAAAAAATAATTTAAAAAGGATAAAAAACTAAAAAATAAATTAAAAAGGAAAAAAATGAAAAAGAAATCAAGCAAAAATAAAAATAAAATGAAAAAGATGAAAAAAATAAAAAAAACACAAAAAAACAAAATTCAATCTTAAAAAAATAAAAATAAAAACATTTCTAGAAAATAAAAACGACAAAAAAAACTTTAAAAATATGATTTTTTTTTTAAGTATAGAAAAAAAAAACCCAACTACTCATAATTAGGGATATGATAATATATTGTGGGCAAATTATTTGTCTGGGTATTCGTAATTTCTGAAAATAAAATTTTATAACCTTATCAAACATGAAAATATGTTCAAATTGTTTATCCGGATATAAACAATTCTTGAAAATAAAAAATTTATAATATAAACCAAATACGAAAATATGTTTCTCATTCTAAATTTGTCAGAAATAAAAAAAAAATCTTCCACCAAACGCCCACTAAAGAAGTAACTGGATATTGCTTGCACTAGCTTAACGTCCTATAAGACATATTTATATCAGAGTAAAACTTACTTTGATACAGTAGGCAGTATCAAGCTCCTGTATGATATGTGGACCCCTCATCTTTCTTCGTACACTGTACAAATATATATAGAGGGTGCCCACATGTACAAGTGCGGTATCAAAATTTTGATACCTCATATTGTATCAAAGTTTTACTCTTTATATCATTGTTTAGTTTTAATGTTAATGTTTGACCAAGAATACAAGTTACATTTATTTGGAAGTCAAAAATCAGTTTTGTCAAACATATTTGGAAGTCAAAAAATCAGTTTTTCTTTCTTTCAAATGTGTGATTCATTTGGAACCTCAAGAATATAGTGACTTAAAAAAAAATCTTGCCACATAGAAATGACAAAATTTTATTTAAGAATTCTTGTCCAATAAAATTGTCAAATAAATTATGAAGATTACATGATAAAAGTTATAGAAAATATTGTGAAATTGGTTGTCCAGTTCTAGACAATGCACTTATAACGTGGGTTACTAAAGGGTTGGATTTCCACTTTGTTTTTAGTTCCACATTGGTTAGAGATTAGTATTACACCTTCATTGAGTTGTATAAATAAGGCATTTGCTTCCCATTCTGTGATTACACGAATAAGAGATCTTATCTCCTATTTTCTTCTTCATTCTTCTATGTTTATTATATCACGTTATCAACACGAAGCTCTAACTAGAGGAAATAAGTGAGAGCATCTCAGTGAAGCCGTCATTTACGAATTCTCCACTTCGATAATAGCGCTTCGATATTAATCGTATATAGATCTATCGGAGAGAAATCTGGAGTTATTCTTTATTTATTTCTTTCTTTTATATATTTTAATACATTCAGATCAAAACCATTAGAGATATGATTACCATGAACATGAATTGTTTGGTCTTTATATATAAGACTTCTGGAACATCATTGTTCGAAGCATACCATATACTTCTTGAATATAATCATTGTTCGAAGCATACCATGAACATCTAATATTTGGTATTTACCTACGACTTCTGGAACATCATTGTTTAAGCATACCATAAACAAGATTTGTTTGGTATAAATAGACTTCTGAAACATCATTGTTTGAAGCATACACCATGAACATGAATTATTTGGTAATTTACCAAGTTCTTATGTTAACTTGTTATTATTGATCTTATACAGAAATATGTCGAGCCTTACAAAGCATGGTTTCAATCCTCTAAACTTAGAAGGCCAGAACTTTCTCAACTGGAGATTGGATGTTGAATTGCACCTTTAAGCCAAAAACTTAGGTGACGCAATTGTGGCTGATAAGCCAATATCTGCACAAGATAAAGAAAAGGCTTTCATTTTTTTTAAGACATCATATTCATGATGATCTCAAGGCTGAGTACTTAATAGTCAAGGACCCCTTGGTGCTATGGAATTCTCTAACTGAGAGATATGATCACCAAAAAATGGTCATACTACCGGGTGCACTCTATGAATAGCTCAATCTACTTTTCCAAGATTATATGACAGTTGCAGCAAATAATTCAGCTATGTTCAAGATTACTTCACAATTAAAGTTATAGGAAGTGACAGAGCATTCCATGCTAGAGAAAATATTTACCATATTTTATGCAACTAATATGACCCTACAATAGACGTATAGGGAGAAAAAATTTAAGAAGTATTCTAAACTCATTGTTGTCTTACTCGTGGCTGAAAAAAATAATGAGTTATTAATCAAAAACTACAATAGTAGACCAACCGTGTCTGCACCAATTTTAGCTGAAGTGAATTCGACTAGTGCTCGAAAAAATATGACCAATACTAGGGGTTGAGAAAATCACAGAGGTAGAGGGCATGGATGCTGTGGAAGCCAAAGAAATGGCTATAATCTGGGTCCAAGGAACGATACACAATTCAAAAATAAGGGATTTAATCCTCGAAAATATAATGTCCAAATTCCCAATCCACTAGCTCTAACTAATATTTGCGAACGTTATGGAAGAGCTGGTCATTGGATGCGAAACTGTCGAACCTCACAAAAAAAAGTGGACGAGTATAAAGCCTCAAAGGGTGTGGAGACTAATCTTATGGAGGGTACAACACAAATGGATTTTAATGATTTCTTCCAAGATAAGGATGGAAATGCAATTTCGGAAGACCAGTTCAACGTCATGATAGGCGAAGTCAATGAATAGTTATTGTATGCTTATCTAAGTTTATTTACTTTCCACTTTGAATAAATTGGTCATTATATGATCAATAGTTTAGGTATTTTACTTTCTTTGATGCAATTTCATTTAGATTTAGATCAAGTTATAATAATTGGCAATATGCCAAGTTTAACCTTTTAGTAGCATATTAATATATTATTAATTTTTATTTTTGAAACTTATGGACAATGATGATGGCATATGCTTGATAGATAGTGCAACAAATCACACTATATTAAAAACTAGGAAGTTTTTTATCACATATGCCTAAAATACTGCTAAGGTGACCACCGTTGCTGGACCCGTGCAGATTATATAAGGTTATGGTAAGGCCGATGTTGTGTTGCCAAATGGAACATACTTAGTCATTCAAAATACATTATTCTGTAGTAGATCTAATAGAAATCTACTCAACTTTAGAGATATTCGAATGAACGTATTTTATGTCAAAACCATGAACAATGAGAGCAAAGAGTATCTTTGCATCACCTCTAATGTTAGAAGCAATAAGCTCACATTAGAAAGTGCAAGTTAATCTCCTCGGGGCTATATCAAAGTACTCTGAAGGTATTAGAATCTTACCCCATCACTAGCAAAAAGCTAAAGGCTCCAAGGAATCTAATCCTTTGGCATGACAGATTGAGTCATCCAGGATCGACTATGTTGAGAAAGGTCATCAATAATACCAATGGGCATAATTTATTATACCAAAGTCTTTTCTTTTACGGAATATTTGTGTGTGTAGCTTGTTCACAGGGTAAACTCATTATAAGACCTTTACTTCTCAAAATAGCTTATGAATCACCAACATTCCTTCAAAGAATGCAAGGTAATATTTGCGGACCAATTGATCCTGCTAGCGGACCTTTCAGGTATTTTATGGTTCTAATAGATGCTTCTAGTCGATGGTAAAATATTTTCTTACTCTCATCTAGAAATTTTGCCTTCTCCAAGCTACTTTCTCAGTTGATTAAGCTTAAGACTCATTTTTCTGACCAACATGTTAGAATGATTCGACTTGATAATGCAGCTGAGTTTACTTCCCATAATTTTGATGATTATTGTGCTTCCATAGGAATATAAGTTGAACATGATGTCCCTCATGTTCATACCCAAAATAGTTTAGTAGAGTCCTTAATTAAGCATTTTTAGCACATAGCAAGGCCTTTACTCATGCAATCAAACTTACCCGTTTTAGCTTGGGCACATGCCATATTATATGCTGCTAAATTGATCATTGTTAGGCCAACTGTATATCATAAATTTTTACTATCATAACTTGTGATAGGCCATCAACCTAACATCTCTCATTTGCGTAAATTTAATTATGCTGTTTATGTTCCTATTCCCCCTCCTCAGCGCTCTAAAATAGGATCTCAACGCCGTTTAGGAATTTATATTGGTTTTAATTCACCCTCAATAATTAGATATTTGGAACATTTAACTGGTGATATTTTTACTGCTAGATTCGCAAACTGTCATTTTGATTAGACTAAATTTTTGTTGTTAGGGGAAGATACGAAAGAAAAGAATGTTCTTACAGAACCATTCGCCATAAATAAATAACATAAATTATCGTAGGATAATCCTACTCTGTCTCATTTAGATCCACGTACTAATCAATGTGAAACTAAGGTACGAAGAATTTTGCATCTATATGAGATTTTAAATCAAATGCCAGATGCATTTACGGATGCAGCTAAAGTTTTTAAATCATATGTCCCCGCTGCAAATGTGTCAGCTCGAATTGATATTTTCGTAAAAAAAATAGCATAGTGGCTAATGAATCTATTGCACGCCAGAAGCATGGTAGATCTATATGTTCGAAGGGCTTAGTCCCTAGAAAGAGAAAATGCCCAAGTAATGCTCTTAAGGAGGTTACACATAATGCTCAAGAAGAGGTTATGAATGACAGATCTATACTCTCTGAAAACCCAGAAGATGTTATTGTCTTAAAAAAGACACAAGCCCAAGAGGAGGCTCAGGTTCCTGAAACAAAGATATATCTATGTTTTATACATATACAAGAGAGGTATGGGTGGCAAAAATATAACAATATATGAGATATTCTCATTCTTAGTAACTACTAAAATTTCTAAGAGCATTGATAATACTGAACCACGTAGCATCGATAAATGTCGACAAAGAAAAGATTGGCCAAAATAGAAGGATGTTATTCAAGCAGAATTAGATTTCCTTAATAAACGTGGAGTGTTCGGAGCTATAGTAAAAACACCAAAAGACGTCAGACCAGTAGGTTACAAGTGTGTGTTTGTAAGAAAGCGAAATAAAAAGAATAAAATCACTCGATTTAAGGCACGATTAGTGGCACAAGGGTTTCTCAGAGACCCCAGATTGATTACGAAGATACGTATTCTCCCGTAATGGATGCAACAATGTTCCGTTATTTGATAAGTCTGACAGTTGAGAAAAAGATGGACATGAGACTTATGAACATTGTAACAGCCTATCTATATGGTAATTTAGATAGCGATCTCTATATGAAAATCCCAGATGGATTTAACCTACAAAGCTCAAAAGCTAAGAACATGCATTCCATAAAGCTAAGCCGTTTATTTATGGTTTAAAATAATCCGGAAGGATGTGGTACAACCGTCTTCGTGAATATATGAAAAGGGAGGGATATAAGAGTAATCCTATATGCCCATGTGTCTTCATAAAGAAATTTAAGGAGGGTTTCGCTATAGTTGCAGTATATGTCGATGACATAAACTTGATTGTGACAAGACACGAAATCAATGAGACTGTAAACTATCTGAAAAAGGAGTTTGAGATGAAAGATCCTAAAGACACAAAATATTGTCTCAGATTATCAATTGAGCATTGCACTAATATAATTTTAGTGCATCAACCAAATACACAGAAAATATATTAAAATAGTTTAATATGGATAAAGCTCATCCCCTTATCACTCCAATGGTTGTTTCATATTTAGATATCAATAAAGATCCATATTGTCCTAATGACGACAATAAAATGATGCTAGGACCCGAAGTACCGAACCTTAGTGCCATTGGGGCATTAATGTATCTATCACAATGTACAAGGCTATATATATCATTCTCTGTCAATTTGTTGGCTTGATATAGCTCGGCGCCAACTCGCAGGCATTGAAATAATATTAAATATTGTTTGATGATAAATAAAAGAAATTGAAACTAGGTTTATACGAAACCCTTTCTTTGTTTACAAACAAGAAAAAAGAGTATAATTAATCCTATACGAGGATGTTAAGTACAATAAAAATGATTCTGGAAAAAAATTGCTATAGGAGTCTGATCTGCGGTCGATCACTTTGTCCTTTGGACCACACGATAACGAAGAAGTGCTGTAGAAGAAGAAGAAGAAGAAGAAGCTTCAAATATTGTAGGAGGGATTAGATTCTCGTTGCCAAAGTCGTCAATCACTACACTCTGTCTGTGCTCTCTATAATCTCTTGATCTCTGATCTTGATCCCCTCTTCGACCTTTCGAACTCTATCTCTTGTGACCAGAGGTCTCTATTTATAGAGCTCAGTCACAGTAACTGTCCAGTCGGCGTAAAAGCCAAATTGTGAAGAGAGTGGCACTCTTTACACGGCGGTTATAATAACTGCTACCCACGTCTGAATGATCTCCTGAATCCACGTGTGACGCATGTCCCATTATAAGGTAACATGTATAACTATTTCTCGAAGATCACGACATGCAAGCCACATAGGTAACTGCCCCTTGCGTAGAGATGGTTGGCGTAAAAGCCAAATAACTGTCTTGTTGGCGTAAAAGCATAATAGCTGTCTTGTTGGCATAAAAGCCAAATAGCTATCTTATTGGCATAAAAGCCAAATAGCTGTCTTATTGTAGTAAAAGCCAAATAGCTGTCTTATTGGCGTAAAAGCCAAATAGCTGTCTTCTTGGCGTAAAAGCCAAATAGCTGTCTTATAGGTAACCAGCGTAAGGATAGCCAATTATCCTTCCTGACTGAGGTCTTAAGCATATTTTGGGCCAAATAGCCTTATCACGTACCTTTGCAAATATAGCCTGAGTTGGCGTATTTTGAGGAGATAGTATACGGCGTGCTCCTATAGATGAAAATAGCATGGTTGGCATATTTCGAGGAGATAGCATACGGCGTGCTCCTATAGTTGAAAATAGCCTGGTTGGCATAAAATGCCAGGATGATGATATAAGCATATTATCCCTAGTTTTAGCTCTCCCAGTCATTAAAAATAGAACAAAATCTCGTACATTAAATGGAGAGATCTGCCCCCATCTCGCACATTAACTGCAGAGATATGCCTCGAGTTCTGTACGAGAGATAGCTTTTGACGTGGCATCTGATTTCGTCTCATCTTGAGCGTAAAAACTCATCTCTGTCTGTGTAGAATAGGCAGCATATTCCTTGAATGCGTAAAAATGACTTGTATCAAGGATATGTCACTAAACAACAGTCCGGGTCTCTGTACAGAATCATTATCACAGCCGTCCTCTCGATCGTCGTGCAGTACTCTTTGTCAGGAGTCAGGTTCACTATTTTGTCAGACAGGTTCATTCAAGGAATATGAAGAGTTTCTCGTACAACTTCACACTACATTAAAAGCAGACATATTTTACGCCGGAGGGAGGTATAGCAACCTTTTTCCGCCAAAATGGCCTTTGAGTGTTGCCTTACGCGGGCTGTTCTGAAGCTCTATTTTACGCTAAATAGCATTGAACCTCTGTTGTACGCCAATAGCTCTGAAGTCATATTTTATGCCACACAGTGCTGGAGCTCTGTTTTACGCGAACTTCATGCATGTTGAGGGTTTTACGCGTATAATTCTCCAGCGTATTTTTATGCTTTTACAAGACCCCCTTCAAAGTTTTAAAATTCTTTGTAATTTGAAATACTTTGAATAAAGCATGAAACGGTCAAATTTGACTCGTTCTACGAGGCTAATTTTTTGGAGATATTTAGGAAGTTGTTAGGATTTGGTATGTTCTCATCTGCCTATATAAAGGCAAGCGAGTGAACATATTTTTTCACACTTTCTTCACCAAAAAGATGGTTGCCGAGATTCATCGGGCTGACCTGAGGAAGAAGAAGATTATGCTCTTCCAGCATGTAAGGAGCCGTAAAAGGAGGCATCTTCGAGCAAATATCCTCTACAACGATAGATCATGGAAGGATATCATAGCTTTCTTTGCTCGAAATAATCAGCAATTTTATATGGCGATTCGTCCAGGAGAGAGGAAGGGTCTCAATGGACCACACATCTTGCTAGCTGTATTTTCTCCTATTATGAAGCTGGACGCAGGCGGGCAGCTTGGCCGTCTCTTCCACTATTGTGTTGGGTCTGAATCCCTAACACAATTCTAGGCATGGCTGCCATGGTGTATGGAGGGTGGGCTTGAATAATTTATACAAGCTCAGTTCTGTATCCTCCTGCCATTAACCATTTTCTTGTTCATCGGCCGAAGAAGCCGATGAAGTGCCATAAAAGAAGAAAAAGATCTCCACCAAATGAGAACTTGGCACAATAGATTTCCATCGTGATCTTGAATATTAATGAAAAATCCTTTGTAAAAAAAGAATTTCTATCATATGCAATCATGATAATAAAAAATCTTTTGTAAACTGGATTTCCATCATATGTAATCATGATTAATAGACTTGTCTTCTTTTACGCATTGCTGATTTGCCATATTTGCTGTGAGAAAGTCTGATAACGTGCAGCTTCGACACATTTGAATAATTTTACGTTGACTCTGATAAACGCTTATCCGGTCATGTCCCAACTTTTATGCGTAACGAAAGATGCGTAAAAATCTCTTTAGCATTAAGTTGTCTTCAAGATCCAACTGTCATACTATTTTTTGGATGAGGAGTCGCATAAAATTCTGAACTGTCACTTCTCTGACACGAAGAATTTCTGTTCAGAACATCATCTTCCAGAATGGCTTCCTGAGAGTTCCTCGAAATAGGGCAAGAAATGTCCGCCGAACAGGCCATACTTGAACTTAGATGTAAAGATTCTGGCTAGACTTTGAATGAACTTCCAATGGCCCAAGGCAGTATGACTGTCCGTCTTCTTTTTTAAATGATAGGCTGACGTGGTCCCCAATCATAACTGACTATTAAAAATTGGATTTGGTTAGGGATTCGAAGAGTTATCTGAACTCTATAAATAGCCCAAGGTCTTGAGAAAAAACCCTTCATCTGTTTCTGTAAAACCTTTTCTTTCTGAGAACTCTTCGTCTTCGTCTCTTTTCTGAGAACTCTGAGTTTCTCCATGGCACCAAAATAGGCTTCCACTGCTAAGGAAAAGAAAGTCGCTACCTCATATTGTTCCTCTGCTCAAGCACGAGCGACCCCCATTAGGCTGAGCGAGCCCCGTTCTGAACGAAGTGCTCCACCGTCGAGCTGCGCTCCGGGCATCACAGGTAAAGGCTTCGAGAGAAATAGAGAACCTTCCGCACATGTTGTACGTGTATGCGCAACAATATGCCCACATTCCTAATGTGTCAGCGTAAAAACTCCATATTTTCGCAGTCTGGCGTAAAAACTCAGACTGTCAAAATTTGGCGTATACTGCAAACTTTGAGTTTTACGTGCTGGATGTAAATCCCAGCGTAAAAACTCAAATTTTGGCAGTCTGGCGTAAAGGCTCAGACTGTTAGATTTTGGCCTATATTGTCAACCTTGAGTTTTACGCACTGAAAATAGATTCCAACGTAAGACTCAAGTTTTTACAATCTGGCGTAAAAATTCAGACAGTGTCACGCCCCAGTCCCAAAATAAGTAGGACTAGGAACACGTAAGCATACCAGCCGTATGGATATGACAACTCCAATATATGGAAACCATAACTATGTATGTTGTAATATGAATATAAACTCATATGTGGTATATATAATGTCACAAGTCACAGATATGCTAATCTCATCCACACAACAAGTCATATAAAAGAAATACTAAACTGGAATAAGGAGTCTGAAATATCCAAAATAATAGTCGGGTGGAGACAAATCCACTACCAAAGACTATATCCAAAACTAAAATGAGAGAGAAGTATAAAATCTCCAATATAAAATAATGTGAAGACAGAAGTGCATCAGCTAAAAGAATCCATCGCTAGATAATCAACGATGCTCAGAAGGTAAGACCTCCTCGACAGAAAATAATGCGTCAGGTCCAGGCCCGTACTCCTGTGGATACTCCTGATCGTCTATACCTGGCAAGGGACCAGGTCCTCAGAGGGACATAACAAGATACAGAAAAGCGAGCCAATTTGAATACAATAAACATGTATAATGTTTAAAAATAAATAAGTACACTGTACAAGACAATCTATATGAATGCAATGAGGACAACTTTTCGACGTATGGGCAAGGGTAGTCTACTCGATCTAAGCCTCACAACTCACACACCCGTCTAGAACATCAAAAATTGACATACCTCTGGGGTAGCGACCAGCACGACACACGCCCGTAGTGCAAACTATATACTACGGTTTACCAGAGTGGTTAAAAGCCCATACGCCTAATGATTGTCCTCGATGATACTAAGTGCCATGTGTGTGTCAATATATCTAATACATAGTAATGACTGAATAAAAACTACACATGCAAGAAATATACAGAAATGCAATAAATATACAGAAATTTACTAAGCATGCAAAATACTACAAGCAAGTTGGCAAGGTATCTTGCCTGGCAAGAAAGCTGCAAAATGTAGTGTCCCGATGTCAACACCAAGAGTCAGAAGCTACGGCCTCAGAATAAACGTCTCCGGATGCTGAAATAAACATCATCAACATTCCCAGAATAAGCAAAATAGCTAAAAAGCTCTTCCCTTTCGTCCAATTTGGACACAGGGGCAAAACGGTAATTTTGGGTAAAAGTGGGGTCCACGTGTGGCCCACTTTGCACCGAAAAATGTGCCAAGGGTAACAGTCTCTAAATAGGATAAATTATAGGTCAAATAACTCTAGATGTCAATACGAACCCAACGGTATGTCCAAATGTGGATTCCGATGGGCAGAACACAATTTTGTCCAAAAAGTCAACTATGGGATCCGCCAATTGGCGATTTGGTCAACCGTCTCAGAATTGCGTGAAAATTGGGTCACAGGACCAGCGAGTTACCACGAGTCCAGTGGCGTAAGTTTCGTCACAATCTGACAAGCGTGCCCAAAATGCGTACGACTTCCACAAAAGTTGCGATATTGGGTGTGTCCGCGGATACGGGCTGATTCCGACTCGCACATGCGTCCGAATCAGTTTCTATAAATTTTTACGTGTCCGGTTACGCTACATGCACCATTCGGTACACTTGGTACACGGCAGGGCGGTCCCGTTTGGCGGGGCGCGCTCCGTTTCACAACTTTTGAAAATCTGGAAAAGTGGGTTCGCAGGATTTTGTGACGAATTTAATTATGTCCACAACAGTTAATAATCTAGGGTTATTTAACAGAAAATAAACTAGGTCAATTGGTCTACGCATACCAAAAAGAATCACCGAATTCGGATCTCTGTGGTGGGAGATACGAACTCGGCAACATGGGTGATCACCGCAGTTTTCTGCGATCCCAGAATTGGGTCTGCTTGTGCCAACTTGGGCGCAATTTTTGCCTATGGGTACACGTTGTTCGAGGTCTGCTATCATACAGATATGGAAGAGGGTTAAGGGGTGAGCATACCGGTGAAGACAGAATGGCGTTTGGTTGACCGAGTCGACGGAAAACAACTTTGGAACGCAGGTACCTCGTGTGGGAATCTGTAGTGTGCGGGGTCGCGGTCGTCGGGATTAGTTTGGACGGCCTGGCGGGGTTCTCCGGCTGCGGTGATGGCTCTCTCTAGGTCTAGATGAGAAAAGGAGGGTCTGGAGGTTTTAGATTAGGGTTTATATATATATATATATATATATATATATATATATATATATATATATATATATATATATATATATAGGGAGAGAGAAAGGAGTGGTTTGGTCGGGTCCGCGGAATAGCAAGGGGGCGCTGGTGGAATTCTAAAAGGAAAGTTTGCTGGCTGCTTAGTCGTGGGTAGTATTTTGCTTTAGAGGAGTTGCTAGTAAGATTGGTATGGTTGTTATTATTAGTATTAGTATAGTTATTATTAGTAGTATTAGTTATTTAATAATTCTTTTCTTTTCTTTTCTTTACTTTTTTCTTTATAAAATATATATATATATATATATATATATATATATATATATATATATATATATATATAATCATAAGAAAATTATAGATTAGAATAATGCACACCGTTAGGCTGACAACTGCTCAAGGGGTCTCCTACATGAAATAAATTCCAAAAAAAATTTGATGGTCCCATAAATCCTCTAAGTGCCCCAACACCTAAAATAAAAATTTATAAAAATCTATTTCTCCTATTTAGCACATAATTACCATAATTAAATTATTAATTAATAAAAAAATAATAAATACGGTTTTTTTAGAAATAGGAGTTTTATATTCTACCCAACTTACAAAATTTTGTCCTCGAAATTGACACTAATCCATATTCATAATGATAGCTATAGCTATTACACTACATTGGTATCTAGCAGGACTCCTAAAACTCATGGTCTGTCATTCTAACACTTCCTCATCTATTGTCCATCCACTATTTTATCATCCTCTAATTCGTCTACACTACCCAACTTACAAGAATTCTACTAGTAGTCACATTCTTTGAAGCTATTGTCTAGGTTTTAAGGCAAATACATTTATTGGGTCGAGAATCTTGGGATACCTGTCTAGAATCTCATAACTATGACTTTTTTCCGTAACCGTCAAGTATCATAGTCTAATACTGCCACGCTACCTGGCCAGTATGGCTGCAAGTAATTCGACTACTCTACCATAATCGTCTGGCTGCAACTGTCGCTACCTCGCCTGCTATTTGTCATAGTCATCGGTTGGTAACAAGTGCCTTCAACTCTTTCCTAGGCATAGTCTAAGTTTTTAGGAAAACACTTAAGGTCTTGACTAACTATTTGGGGTATGATCTAGCTCAAATGATCTAACAATTTCTACTAGGCTACATGGTGCTACTTAAGGGTTAAACTAATAAAGAATACAGACATTGTTATAGTGCATATACATATTAAGAACTCATCCTTAGTTATCAAGCATTACTAACACATTTATGTTTTAACTAACAAATAGGGGTGAGGTTGATATAAATCAATAATTCATAATGGCACAAAAGATATGACTATGATAGGAAGAGTTAAGCACGAGACAACAAACGAATATAAAAGGAGAAGATGAGTCACCCAAGAGGGCAAGATAAGGATAGGGAAGAATACTATTACTGCTACTCACATCATCCATTAGCATCGCGTGTATGCTATCTGGGTAGAATATATATACCTCCTCATAACTGCTAAACTATCATATATATAATTCTATATCTATTTGTGAATCTAAGATCTTGTGTCACAATGGAGTTATGAGTATGCAAAGACAATTATAACTAAAAGGTCATACCTATATCTACGGCTTCCTGTGTCTGCTCTCCCATACTTGTCATAATGAGTGCTTGGCCTTGTCCTTGGTTGTTCAACTGGGGTCTAGTCCCCTCCATTTGTGCAGACTGTAGAAGCAGTGGTCGGTCCCTTTGGTCTCCTATACTTGAGGGTGTATGCGGTGTTCTTGATTCTAATGCCATAGACCCCAGGTTCTGTTGAGGACATTCTCGGGCTTGGTGGTGACTTGATCCACATACCATGTACAGTCCCAATCGACGACGACAATCTCTATGAATATGCCCTGGTATACCACAAAAGTTACAAGTACGACGTCCCTTGGCTGGATATGGTACGATACTATTTGGTTGCTGGCGTATCAAAGGGTGTCGAATGAGTCCTCCTTGCTGTATCCTTACTGGTCCTTGGTGACTTCTCTGTTGAATTCTGTTTCCCTTGCTGATGGCTCCTGAATCCTGGCCTCTGTCAATAACTCAGCATAAGAGATCCGGGACTGTGAGCTAGTATAGTGCTGGAGCTCTCGAGTCAGCCCACGGTGAAACCTCTTAGCCTTCTCCAAGTCATTAGGTATTAGGACTGTGCTATACTCACTGAGACAGCTAAACTCTGCGTCATACTCATCAACCGTCTTGTCCCCTTGCTCTAGATGGAGGAACTGATCGTATAATGCGTCCCTTACAGTATCCGGGAAGTACTTCCTCTCAAAGCACTCCAAGAATTGTTCCCAAGTCTGACACGTACCCAACTGGCGCTCCATTGATTCCCACCAGTGATGCATGTTGCCTTCTAACTTAGTCCTCACGCTTATCATCCATAGGTCACTAGGTAGTTGTGATGCCTCTAACAACTTCTTGGTATTGGCAATCCAGTTCGTGATCTCCTCTGGACTCTCATTGCCCTTATATGGCTTAGGGCCCATCTGCACAAAGTCCTTGACTGAACCAACCCGAGCTTGTGGTACTGAAGCTAGTGCCTGGGTTGGTATAGGGGCTAGTGCAGCCATTCTCTCAAGCGCTGCCAAAAATTCTAGCCTCTGCTCTGCTGCTTGCTGCCTTTGTTCCTGTATTATCATCTGAAAGAATTGGAACAGCTGTGTCTGACCATCTTGCGGTGCTAGTGGAGCTGGAAAAGTCCTATTAGGTATCGTGGAAGGGGTTGATGGAATTGGATTGCTAGTCAGTCCATCCGGTCCGGGAAGAAGAGGAGTCGTTGAGGTCACTCCTGGTGATTGGTCGTCGTCCCCTAAAGACGTGTTGTCCCCGGTGGCGGCATACCCATTATGCAAATTCATCTCTCTGCAAGAGATGAACGAAGGATTAAGAAGAGTACATGAATCAAGCAGGATGCAAGCACTTAAGTAGGACATGTTGGAAGGAAGGTAAGTTATAGTCAAGTGTGGATGAGATCTAAAATTCTAATCCTAGGTGCAGGCCCGCTCGGTACAGTTACTTAACCGAAACGGCTAACTCGACCTGCATGGGCTACCACAAAAATATGTCACGCCCCAGTCCTAAAATACGTAGGACTAGGAACACGTAAGCATGCCAGCCACATGGATATGGCAACTCCAATATATGGAAACCATAACCCATACGTACGCTGTAATATGAATATAAACTCACATGTGGTATATATAATATCACAAGTCACAGATATGCTAATCTCATCCACACAACAAGTCATAGAAAAGAAATACTAAACTGGAATAAGGAGTCTGAAATATCCAAAATAATAGTCGGGTGGAGACAAATCCACTACTAAAGACTATATCCAAAATTAAAATGAGAGAGAAGTATAAAATCTCTAATATAAAATAATATGAAGACAGAAGTAAATCAGCTAAAAGAATCCATCGCTAGATAATCAACGATGCTCAGAAGGTAAGACCTCCTAAACAGAAAATAATGCGTCAGGTCCAGGCCCGTACTCCTGCGGATACTTCCGATCGTCTATACCTGACAAGGGACCAGGTCCTCAGAGGGACATAATAAGATACAGAAAAGTGAGCCAATTTAAATACAGTAAACATGCATAATGTTTAAAAATAAATAAGTACACTGTACAAGACAATCTATATGAGACAACTTTTTGACGTATGGGCAAGGGTAGTCTACTCGATCTAAGCCTCACAACTCACACACCCATCTAGAACATCAGAAATTGACATACCTCTGGGATAGCGACCAACGCGACACACGCCCGTAGTGCGAACTATATACTATGGTTTACTAGAGTGGTTAAAAGCCCATACGCCTAATGATTGTCCTCGATGATACTAAGTGCCATGTATGTGTCAACATATCTAATACATAGTAATGACTGGAAAAAAACTACACATGCAAGAAATATATAAAAATGCAATAAATATATAGAAATATACTAAGCATGCAAAATACTGTAAGCAATTTGACAAGGTATCTTGCCTGGCAAGAAAGCTACAAAATATAGTATCCCGATGTCAACACCAAGAGTCAGAAGCTACGGCCTCAGAATGAACGTCTCCGGATGCTGAAATAAACATCACCAACGTTCCTAGAATAAGAAAAATAGCTAAAAAGCACTTCCCTTTCGTCCAATTTGGACACAGGAACAAAACGGTAATTTCGGGTAAAAGTGGGGTCCACGTGTGGCCCACTTTGCACCGAAAAATGTACCAAGGGTAACAGTCTCTAAATGGGACAAATTATAGGTCAAATAACTCTAGATGTCAATACGAACCCAACGGTATGTCCAAATGTGAATTCTGATGGGCCGAACACAATTTTGTCCAAAAAGTCAACTATGGGACCCGCCAATTGGCGATTTGGTCAACCGTCTCAGAATTGCGTGAAAATTGGGTCACAGGACCAGCGCGTTACCACGAGTCCAGTGGCGCATTTTTTGTCGCAATCTAACAAGCGTGCACAAAATGCGTGTGACTTCCATAAAAGTTGCGACACGGGGTATGTCCGCAGATACGGGCTGATTCCGGCGTGCACATACGTCCGAATCAGTTTCCATAAATTTTTACGTGTCCGGTTACGCTATATGCACCGTTCGGTACACTTGGTACACGGCGGGGCGGTCCTGTTTGGCGGGGCGCACTCCGTTTCACAACTTTAGGAAATCTGGAAAAGTGGGTTCGCGGAATTTTGTGACGAATTTAATTCTGTCCACAACAGTTAATAATCTAGGGTTATTTAACAGAAAATAAACTAGGTCAAGTGGTCTACGCATACCAAAAATAATTACCGAATTCGAATCTCTGTGGTGGGAGATACGAACTCAGCAACATGGGTAGTCATCGCAGTTTTCTGCGATTCTAGAATTGGGTCTGCTTGCGCCAACTTGGGCACTGTTTTCGCCTATGGGTACACGTTGTTCGAGGTCTGCTATCATACAGATATGGAAGAGGGTTAAGGGGTGATCATACCAGTAAAGATGGAACAGCGTTTGGTTGAGCGAGTCAACGGGAAACAACTCCGGAATGCAGGTATCTCGTGTGGGAATCTACAGTGTGTGGGGTCGCGGTCGTCGGGATTGGTTTGGACGGCCTGGCGGGGTTCTCTGGCTGTGGTGACGGCTCTCTCTTGGTCTATATGAGAAGAAGAGGGTCTGGAGATTTTAGATTAGGGTTTAGAGAGATAAATATATATATATATATATATATATATATATATATATATATATATATATAGAATAGGGAGAGAGAAAGGAGTGGTTTGGTCAGGTCCGCGGAATAGCAAGGGGGCGCTGGTGGAATTCTAAAGGGAAAGTTTGCTGGCTGCTTAGTCGTGGGTAGTATTTTGCTTTAGAGGAGTTGCTAGTAAGATTGGTATGGTTGTTATTAGTAGTATTAGTATAGTTATTATTATTAGTATTAGTTATTTAATAATTCTTTTCTTTTCTTTTCTTTTCTTTACTTTTTTTCTTTATAAAATATATATATGCATATATATATATATATATATATATATATATATATATATATATATATATATATATATATATATATATATATACTCATAAGAAATTATAGATTAGAATAATGCATACCGTTAGGCTGGCAACTGCTCAAGGGGTCTCCTACATGAAATAAATTCCAAAAAATTTCTGATGGTCCCATAAATCTTCTAAGTGCCCCAACACCTAAAATAAAAATTTATAAAAATCTATTTCTCCTATTTAGCACATAATTACCATAATTAAATTATTAATTAATAAAAAAATAATAAATACGATTTTTTTTAGAAATAGGGGTTTTACAGACTCTTAGGCTTTGGCGTATACTGCAAGAGTATAGCGTCTAGTGTAAAACTGACTTATTTTCTTGCATTTTGCAGTGGACCTGCAGATCCCTCCTTTGGCTGAAGTGATGGGCTCTGCTGCTGGGATGCTGAATTCCAACTATCTGGAGGACTTGTCCCATGTGACATTCTCCATCTCTGGAACTGAGTATCCTCAAGAAAGGGGAACTCTGATCTCTTCCCAAGGAGAACGAATGCTGTTGAGTATGATCAGTGGGGAGCCCCTGACATACATAGATGGGACTGAATATAAGAAACCAGGTTTCTAATTTGGGGATGTTATCGATAAACAATCCTAGACTAAGCCCAAGAAGGAAAATTGAGTATTTTCTGCTGAGGGCACGGTCATAAATCTGCCAAGGATGCCTAGAGATTACCCTATCTCGGCATTCTTCTATGCCACACATCCCAGGAAGATGGTATGGACTCTGACTCCAGATCTTTATGGACGGCCAGGGAAGATATCATACAAGAAAGGATTGAATCGAGGAGCCTTTGTGAGTAGTCCTTCAGGCCCTGTTATGCCTTTCAGAGGATTACTGTCGGGCAGCGTCCCAAGTGAAGATACTTCACTGATCCAGCCGATTCAAATAACGACTTTCTGTAATAACTTTATGGAGCAGGGAGGAGTGTACCCCAAGGTTAACCCTCACACCAGTGGATGGCTTAGCCCCGAGAATCTTCGATGGGCCAGTTTAACTGCCTGGGCCCTGAAGCACTTTCAGATGGAGCTGGAGAGTATTGGCTTGTTTGCGGCTGTAAGTGCCACTAGTGTTGGGTTGCCTGTCAACCCTAACTTGTTCTTAGCTTTGATGGAGCGATACAACTCGCTTACTGGGACTTTCGTCACTCCGCTAGGTGAGTTGGGATTAGCCCTTCATGAGATGGCGAAGATTTTAAAGCTGCCAATGGGAGACACTCCTTATGAAGAGTACGTTCCCGCAAATAGGGAGCTGAGGGATACAAACCCTCGGGCAGTGGCGGTGTACCAAGAGTTGATGAGCCATTGTCACAAGCCTCTATCAAGGAAAGCTCAACTGGCTGGCTTCCTCTCTGTCTGGCTATGCCGATGGGTAGTGCCTGACATCGCGTCTGTGGATCGTATTCATCGCAATACCATATGGCCCGCAGTATATTTGGTGTTTGGAGCAAGATTGGGCCTGCTTTCTGCCATGGTATACAGAATACAAACTGGCCTAAGGGCCATTACTGATGGGCTGCTTGCAGATGATACACAGCATGAAGGATATCCCAGAGTGGAATTACCATTCCTATATCTGATGGGATGGTTAATCCTTCACAACACTAGAGTGATATCTCTCGGATCTGCCAGGGTTCGGAAAATAACTTCTTGTTGAATTACAAGAATTTTCTTTGGAATGTGACTAGCGTCATAGATTGTCGGCGAGCATTAAATTTTGCCCATGGTTGGAAGCTCTTCTGTACCGTCCCCCCCGTACATATCAATCAACAGGGGACTAAACTTCAGGATGCGGGCCAGGGGAAGACTATTTTTTCTTCTGAAGCCTTTTACTGGTTGGTCTGCATTAGACCTTCCTACTTGCTGTACATAAGTGAGGACCACTGCTACTTGAAGCCTTATCTGCCTAGCCGGTTCGCCAGGCAATTTGGGTACGACCAGTTGCATGTGGGGAATCCTATCACCAGCTTCAAGTTTAAAGGTGGACTTATTGATGGAGCCAGAGGATGGCGGTATTTCATCATGGGTTATACTGGTACAATCTTTGTTGTGCCCGCAACTTCTCTCTCCACGGAGTTGCGCATTCTTCACTCGTACGCGCAGTTTTATGCGTCCATCAATACCTTCCATCATGATTTTGATGTGTATAAAAGTTTCAGGATGCCCTCCCATAAGTCCATTAGAAGAGAGGAGATCCCATCTGTCTCCTCTGATGAAGGTGAAGACACTACCGGTGCAGATGATTTCTTGTTGATAATACCGAGAGGCGTAATAGCTCCGCCAGCGGAGCCTTTCGTTATCTCCAATAAGCGAAAGGCTTCCACTCTGAAAGAGCCTTCCCCCCGCAAGATGAAGCAGATTGTCAGAGGTCCTAAAAGGACTTCCACCAAGGGGGCCTCTAGGAGTGAGCCTATTGTTTCCCCTGTTGGGAATGATTCTTTGATCAGGGGTCATTTGCCTTTTAGAGAGGGAACCTCCATAGTTCCAGCTGACAGTACTGGAGATTCTTTGCTCGCGGTTGCTGTCGCTACCACCGTTACTGGTAGTGCTTCGAGATCGCCTTCGAGGCCGAGGTTAATAAGGGTAAATATACCTCTACCCAGACAAATAATAGGACTAGCCCCTCCTTCGTTTGTAAGTATCTCAAGCAAGATTCTACCCGATGAACATCGAGTGGATTTGGGTGACGACTGGGATGACTACCCTCAAACGTCAGTTGGTGCACCCTCTTCTCCAGATATGACAGCTTGTTTAGCATCATTAAGAAATGATTTAGCTATACAGGCTGCAGACGCAACATACATACCATCGACCATGGATAAATATTGTCTTTACGCTTCTTTCAGGAAAATTAACATCAAATTGATATTAACTTTCTCTTATCTTCTTTTCAGGCGAAGACATCTCTAGGGAGGGCAGAGTTGAAACAACTTCTAACTTTGTTGCGGATCTAGCTAATGAAACAGCGGTGCCCGACATCGAAGAAGCATGCTTTGAAGCTGTCGATCTTTCATCCGCAACATTCTCGGGTGTCATCCCGCCAATAGCAGTTCAAATAACATCAGAGGAGGATGAGCCCATTATCTCGACTGTGCCTCCTTTGTTGAGTATGCCATCAACTTCAACCATTATTGGCGTCCCTTCTTTTGTCACACCATCCGTTAAAGCAACGACTGTGGCAACATCCTCTGCTGTCATTCCGGAAGGGAGATTTACCGCTATTGCAGCCACTTCCAGCGTATATCCGATCTTTGCTATGTTAGTTGAACAATACACTAGCATATTCTACCGCACTTTGAAAGAACTAATATCCATGGTGCTAGAGAAGAACCTAGGTTTTGATGCTCTGAAGTCGTCCTCCCAGCTTACTATAGCACCGATTAGAAATTTCAATGACGCTGAAAGAGCTGATGCGCTAGAGCAAATAGTTAATGGTTTAGAACAACCCATTAATGAATATTTGCAACTATCCCGAGGCAGTATCGATGATCTGGTTCAGGCTGAGTATGACTCCTTAACTGCAGAACTTACTGAGCAAATAGTCTCTAAACAAATCCATCCAGGAACAGCAGCAAGCGATGGATAAAGAGCAGGCTGTCTTGGTGGAGGTCATTCTCCAGCTAGCTAAGTGCCAGGCCGAGTGTGAGGGAAATAAAGCGAGGGTTTGAGAATTGGAAGCTGAACTCACTCAGGCAAGGGAGAGGCTTCTCAAGACATCGGTAGTTCGTAATGTATTTGAGGGCCAAGTGAAGACAGCTCAGCAGAACTTGGCACATGCGGGTATCATCCACGCAAGTTTTATTGATTCTCGGTCCAAACTATCTCACTTGAGTAATGATGAGGCAAGGCTGTAACGGGCTCGCGCTAACATTTTGAACTCCATGAATGAGAGGATGGCCGCTTTGACGAAACATATTCGCGATTTAACTGCTCCTCCCCAACGATGTACTTTTTTTTGCTCCTTTTGTAATCTGCTATTCCCAGAGATAGTAAAGATACTTCTTCTGACTTTATGGACCCATCATTTTAGAATATAAATGATAGGCTAGGATGAAAGTGATATCAGAGGTAATATGGACGTGATATACTTTTGGTAGGTTTCAGCTGGATATATCTATTCAGAGGTTATATGGACATGATAGAATATGATACAACTAAATTTGTATACAAAATACTATCAGAGGTAATATGAACGTGATAGGTTTTGAAGTTCCAAATTAGTTAAACATATCTATTCAGAGGTCATAAGAACATGATAGAATATGATCCAACCAGTCTTTGTACGTAGTATCGTCAGAATGAGATCTTCATCATACTCCGTAAAGCAAGGGAGATTAAGTGTAGTACTTCTTCAGGAATTTGCCGTTGATAGGAGCCATTATCAAATCTCCATTAGGCTTGGCTAATCTGTAAGCACCATTTGAAAATATTGTTTCAATCACATAAGGGCCCTCCCATTTGGGTTAGAATTTGCCCTTACTTTTGTGCATAATGATCATTGGCCTCTTCACAGCTAAAACTAGCTCACCAACTTTGAACACTCTTTCCTTCACTTTTTGGTTAAAAGCTCTGGAAATACGTGCCTGGTAGAACGCAATGCGCTGTTGAGCTTGAAGGCATTTCTCGTCTAATCCTTCTAGCTCTTAAAGCCTTAATTGATCATTATTTTCCTGAGTCAACTCATTAGATACTGCTATTCTGAGTGATGGAATTTGGACTTCAATGGGGAGAACTGTTTCATACCCGTAAACTAAGAAAAATGGGGTACAACCCATCGGTGTTCGTACCGTTGTGCAGTATGCCCAAAGACATTCCTCCAGCTTCTCATTCTAATCTCTTTTGTTCAAAAAGACGAACTTCTTCAAGAGTTTGATGATGGTTTTGTTGAAGGCTTTCGCCAAACCATTAGCAGCAGGATTATATGCCGTCGAGGCCATATTTTGTATCCGATTCTTATCGCAAAATCGGTAAAAATCTTGGTTGATGAATTGAGGCCCATTGTCATGAATTATCCATCGGGGTATCCCAAAGTGTTAAATTATATGGTGCTTGATAAAGCTGATCACGTTGGATGTCTTTACCTCAGCAAGAGGGATTGCCTCCACCCATTTGGAGAAATAATTGGTGATAGCCAATATGAACCGATGTCTTCTAGAAGACGACGAGTGAATCGGACCAATGATATCCATACCCCATGCTTCAAAGGGCCATGATGCAATAATAGGATATAAATACTCAGAAGGCTGATATATAAAATCTGCATGAACCTGACAGGCTTTGTATTATCTTACATATTTTATGGCATCTGCAATCATGGTAGGCCAATAGTAGCCCATCCTCCTGATATGATCATGTAGCTTAGGACCGGGTTGATGTGCTCCACATACACCGTCATGAGCTTCTCGGACCCGCTTTGCATCATCATCAGAGAGACATCGTAACAATAGTCTATCATAAGTTCGGCGATATAGACTTTGTGAAGAAGCATCAAAATGGAAACGTAGTGATCATCTTTTGATAGATATTGCTTCTTTAGGATCCTCTGGTAAGATTCTATATGACACGAAGTCTATAAAGGGGCTTCTCCAATCTCTCTTAGGAGGAACCGTGTTTATAGAGTAGCTGCATTCTATGTGAAAGTTATTCTTCACACAAAACAAATCTCTGTTAAGAAAGATTACTGAATTCTGCTTTCTTATAGGAATAGCTAGATCTGCAGCTAGACTGGCCAGAGCGTCAGCTTCCAAGTTTTGAGATCGAGGCACATGCTCTAAAAAGAATCCTTTAAAAGACATGGCTATCTCGATCGTTGTTTGGTGAAAAGGAATGAGGTCTGGATTGTGGACTTCATATATTCCTCTGACTTGATTGACGATCAGCTGAGAATCACCAAAAGCTTCCAGGTATTCAACATCCAATTCTTTAGAGACTTGAAGCCCGATTAGTAGAGCATTATACTCTGCCATATTATTAGAGCAGGGTTCGCTAAGAGAATATGCTCGATAGATGACGAGTTTATCAGGAGTCACCAGAATAATTTCTACTCCTGAAATCCTGTTTTCTTTAGGACCAGTCCTAGAGGCACCATCGAAGAATAGCTGCAATGTATCACCTTTCATTGCAGAATTACATTCTGCAACTTCATCGAGAATATCCTCGTATAGTTTGGAGGTTTCCGAAATTGGATGGGCAGCTAAGAAATTAGCCAAGACTTGATCTTTTATGGACTTCTGAGGGACGTACACCATATCATACGGTGTTAATAGCATCGCCTAAGTCGCGAGTTGGGAATTAAGAACACTCGGCTTATTCATCAATACCCGAAGAGGATTGATTCTGGAGATGATATGAATAGTTTGGCCCGTCACGTAATATCGCGTCTTCTGAATGGTAAATATTAGGGCCAAGCATTCTTTTCTACTGGGTTGTACCGGTGTTCAGCTCCGACCATCATCCTACTTAAATAGTAGATAGCATGTTCATGACCTTCATTGTTCTTCTGTGCGAGGAGAGCCCCTAAAGAATGATCCATTGCTCGAACATGCAGCAAAAATGGTATTCCTATGACAGGAGGCATCAGAACTGGAGGATTAGTAAGATAGCATTTGATGTCATTAAACGCTTGCTGACAGGCTTCGTCCCATACGAATAACAAACCTTTCTTCATCAGGCAAAAAAAGGTTGACATCTCTCAGAGAGGTTGGATATGAATCTCCTGATATAAGCTAGACGACCTTGAAATCCCCTGAGTTCTCTCAGATTATGGGGCGGTCGCATTTCTAGGATAGCCTTTACTTTATCAGGGTCAACTTGAATGCCTTTAGCGGTAATGACAAATCCCAAAAATTTGCCACTGGATACACCAAGAAAGGACTTTGTAGGGTTTATTTTGAGTTGATGTTGGCACATCAACTCGAACACTGTCTTCAAGTCTTGGATGTGATTATCCTTGAGGCAGCTTTTAACAGCGATATTGTCTACATAACATTCTACAGTTTTGCGCAAATGCTTATGGAATATGTCACTCATAGCTCGCTGATATGTAGCCCCGACATTCTTCAATCCAAAAGGCATGACTATATAGCAATATACCCCCAATAGTGTAAGGAAGGCAGTATGCTTCTCACCTTTAGGATTCATCTTAATTTGATTATATTCTAAAAATCCGTCCATAAAAGACATGTACTCAAAGCCGTATGTATTATCGATCATGACGTCTGTGATGGGAAGAGGGAACTCATCCTTAGGGAAAGCCATATTTAGATCTCGGAAGTCGATGCAAATATGAACTTTCCTACTTTTTTTCATGATCGGGACAACATTAGCGACCCAATCAGGATATTGTTCTTCCCGGATGAACCTGCATGCTATTAGTTTCCTGATTTTAGCTTTGATGGCATCCATCATATCTGGCGGAACCGGCATTGGTGTTGCTTTACAGGCTTTGAATTGGGCAGTATATTGAGTTTATGGGTAGCCACTTTTGGATCAAGATCCGGCATATCCTCATAATTCCACGCAAAGACATCGATATATTCTTTTATCAGCTGGATCATTTCTTCCCTTTCTTCTTCGGGAAGATAGTTACTGATAAATATCGGCTTTGGTGAAAATTCATCCCCAATATTGACTTGGATAACTTTGTCTTCAGTAGGTGGTTCTCTTTGCCCAAACTGGAGTTTCCATTGTGTATCCATTTGCTGTGCCCAGGATTCATTTTTAAACTGTTCAGATTCTTGTTCCTCTACTTCGAGAGAATCTGTCAATACCGTATTTACTGACAATACCCGTTCGAGTTCATCATGTGAATCGGAGGACGACAAACCATCCTGAGAAGAGGAAATGGTCTCCCCACTTGACTCATAGTTGTTCGAAGTTGCAAGAGATGTGGTATACCCTAACCCAAAATGAGTTCGTTGACAGTAGGGATCACCACGCAACGGCATTCGTCTGCCTTTTCCATAGTTGAGACCTGGCTCTAACTTTAAGTCATAACCCATGCTTTGCATAATCTTCAAAGCCTGTGGGCTATATCTGTGAACCTGTATTTTTCCAGCATCAGACTCATGAGAATCTTCTTGTACAATCGGTCTATTTTACATGTGACCGAAGACTATTGGATGATGATCGTTGTGAGTAGGTGGAACAATAAAGATAGAATCTTCATGTGGCTCATATGTCGTAATGACATTAGATGTTGATGCTACTTCCCACACATACGGATGATAGAAGTCTATAGCTTCCAAAAAAATTTGTGCTATAGACTCTATATCGTTATGGGGGGAGGATTCCTGATTAGAAAATTGAGCGTCAGTATACTGAAAAAGAGAATCTTTATTATCGTCAGAAATTACGTTCCTGGTTGTATTTACATCAGTCGGTTGCTTGTTGCGCCTAAGGTTGATGACCAAAGGTGGAGGCTTCTGGTTCAGAGTGTTCACTAGGGGATCACTTCTTTTTTCCGATTTGGTTTTGCCCAAGTGGTTAGTCACGGGTTCTATGACTTTCGGACGGGTAGTCCACCCTTTCACCTGGATTGACAAAGGTTGCTCAACAGATGGTTCTCCTGGCTTCCGGTGGGATTCCTCCTCCGTCCTGCTTGATACCTCCTTCATGTAGTCTTGGGTGTACAACATGGCATCAGAATAGTAGAACTCAACTCCTCTGAAAGGGTTGAGATCAGCAAACTCTGTTTTTACTGTCCCTTGGACGTCTACATATTTGAAGCATTAGTGTATAGTTGAAGGAACAATATTGTGATCGTGGATCCACGGTCTGCCCAACAGAATATTGTAAGACACCTCTGAATCAATGACGTAGCATATAGCCACTGATCTAAGGTCACCAATCTGGATTCTCAGATAAATCTTCCCCAACGGCTTGCTTTTCCTGGCATTGAAGCCCACGATTATAGTGGTAGTGTAAGCCAGTTCGCTTGAAGGAATTCTCAACGGTCTTAGTAAACTATGAGGGATAATGTTGATCGACGATCCCGGATCTATGTGAATCTGGTCTACCTCCATGGAGCCGATATATCCGGTGTAATAAAGAGGCCTGTCATGCTTGTTATGTTTCAACAACATATCCTCTTGAGTGAAAGTGATGTTAGGGACCACTTCCATCACACTATGGCATTGAGGACATGCCACAGGCTCTTTATCAGGGGACTTGAGCTGAGTCAAGCATACATCCACCCACATTAATGCTTCACTCAAGCCTTGACGAGTGTCTTTGGATAGCCTAAGTAGCTCAAAAATGGACAATCTGGCTGGAGTATTAGCCAACTGAGCCAAGATGTCGAAGTTATATAGTTTCTCTAAACCTTTGTTTTGAATATTCTTCAAAGGTTTATCAAAACAAACTTCTTTTTGCTTGTCTTTGTCCGCCGAAGTTGGTCTAGAAGGACCTGCCTCTAGGATAACAGGTTCAGGCTCTGGAAGTTCGGCAGCTGAAGTGTCTGCCGTTGCTTCTTCCTGGTTTTCTCTATAGTCCTTGAGGTAGGCTTTTCCTGACCGGGTTCCGGTAGCCAAGGCCTCTTCTTCTGATGTCGGGGATATTCCAACCATATGGCATGGTTTATATCTTGAGTTATTTTTAGACTTAGCTTTAGCATCTTGAGTCTCTTCCTCAATTTCTGACACCAGATCTGGGTGAACCCACATGATCTCCCTACGCTTGGTAGTTAGGGGTACCAGGTCATGATTTTGACCCCTGGTCAGAGGAAGATTAATAATGTTCATCATCGTCTGTGAAATAGGTACCACACCATCCGAGACTTCTTAAGGGGGCAGATTGCCAAACTGGAGTGAGATCATATTGGCAGTGACCGTCTTCTCGCTATTACGTAGAGTAATGGCCTTGGCGTCGATCAACTTCTGAATTTTCCTTTTTAGTACATAACATGCCTTTATGGGGTGATGTATGTATCTGTAGAAAATGCAGTACTTAGAGTTATTGGTACTGCCGACTTTATTTGGTCGCTTTACCTCGGGGAGAGTAAGCTTGCCAATTTTGACTAGACAATCGAATATGCTCGAAATATCATCGTCGTCAAAAGAATATTCTTCTTTAGGCCTGGAAGTCCCATGATTCGTCTGCGTAGTCACTGGAGTATGTTACCTGGACGTGTTGATCGCCAGAGCTTCCTTTCCTTTGGAACTACGAGTATGGTCGCTATTGGAGGATGACCACTTTCCTCTATCATAGGTAGAGATCATGATTCCATTGTCACGCGCCTTCCGACTGTTATCTTTAGCGACTACCGCTGAGATGATAAACGAGGGCCAATCATGGAACTGATATGGTCCCGTGAACACTGAGATCAGTGGGAGAAAGTTCTTCCTGCAAATGTCCACCAAGGCTGAATTCGGAACTCCAGGAGGCATCTGCAAAGTAGCCTGACGAAAACGTTCAATAAAAGTACGAACATTCTCTTTTTCCTTCTGCTTAACTTCGATGAGCGAAGACATAGACATGCCATCCCTCCTTCATAGAATCGAGCGAAGAACAGAGTCTTAAAATCTTCAAAAGAAGTAATGCAGTTGTCTGCTAGACTACGGTACCATTGGTAGGCTACCCCAGACAGACAGCCCTTAAACACTCGAGTGAGAAGGGCGTCATTCCTTGCAAAAACACTGTCATCATGCTGAAGTTGTTTATGTACTGGCTTAGTGACGTCTTTCCCTCAAACAAAACCATAGCCTGTGGTTTGTATTTTGGTGGAAAAGGGATCTCGTCCCAGATAGCTGGGTATGGCTGGTTGATTCCCAACTTCTTGAGCTGATCCTTATGCTTCAAGGCATCAAATTAGGCCTTTAATTCCAGAACTGCTTGTATCGGATCTTCAGTTAGGAAAGGGATAGCAGAGAGGTGAGAGGTCGGTTGTATTATAACTCCAACATGAGGCAATACATTCTTCGAGTTAAGAAGTTAAGGAGCCGCTGACTCTTGATTTAGAACAGGCTCCTGGCTTGCGTTGGATGGTGGCATGTCCGCCCCTACACGTAGTTGAGTCAGAGGAACCGATGTTTGGGCTATAGCAGCTGCATGTTGAGTCACCATCATCTGGCGCATACTCTTCATTATGGAATGCATCTCTTTAAGCGATGCTTCCAATACAATGATACGTTTCTCAGTACTTCCTGATGGGGAAGCCTCTTTATGTTCATCTCCAATGGCATAAACTCTCATTTCTCTGGATGCTACTGAGGGACTGGTGTAGATCTTTGTAGAGATCGAGTCTATATTGTCAGCATCACATTCAGAAAACTGGCGACCCCCAGTGTCAGAATCGAAAGAATATGAAGCCGATTGTTGCGATCTCGAGCGAGTGTTTTGAAAGATACATGCTTCAATATTCTCAAGGAGTCTGTCAAATCTCCTTTGGCTTGGAGTTCTAGAGGGATGACGTCTTGAACTTGACCTTCCTCTAGGAATGTGTGAAGCCATGTTTACTGATACGAATGTCGGCTCTTCTTCCTGTAAGGACAAAGAGTAGTTCAACCTGTCAAAAACTGACCATTTTGCCTTTGAACAACAGTAGTTAATTACAACTTTATGACTATTACAATAATGCCCCTAGGGGGTGTAATAGACCTATTAGAAGATCCCTTGTCTTTGCGCTTCTGGATCAAGAAATCACGCAAATCAAGGAGATTAAAAGAAGAAAAAAAAGGCTTATTCTGCCTTTTTACATCAGTAGGGGCGTGGAGATTGGGAACCATAACTCTCTCTCTGTCATAAGAATACAGCAGTTCAGCCATGTGAGTAGCATACGATCCATCATCCGTCTAAGGAGCATATTTTCTCGTAAAGCGGGTCTTTTTTATGCAAAAAACTTATCCTGGCATAATTTGGAGCTTTGCACAGGTTCGCATAAAACAGGAAAAGTCCTCAAACGGCCTCCAACGTCACGCGTAATCTGAAGAGTGGGCAACTTCTTCTCTTGGTGGCGTACAAGCCTAGAGGTCGGAAGATTCGTCACTCGTTTTCCCTTGATGTGATCCAAGGGTCTATCTGCCTCCTTATAGACGGGAGATATATTTTTATGCGCAGGGCGCGCATGAAATTCCCGAATTGGCGTTGAAGCCTTGTCGAAAATTTTGTATGCCACTTCACCGATGGAAGACAAAATTTTATGCGCAGGACGCATTCTAGACTTCTGGATTGGCACTAAGACATTTTCAGAAGTTTTGTCTGCCACGTCACGGACGAGAGACGAAGTTTTACGCGCAGGGCGCATTCTAGATTTCTAGATTGGCACTGAGGCATTGCCAGAAGTTTTGTCTGCCACGTCATGGACAGGAGACGAAGTTTTACGCGCAGGACCCATTCTATACTTCTGGATTGGCACTGAGGTATTGCCAGAAGTTTTGTCTGCCACGTCACGGATGGGAGACATAGTTTTATGCGCAGGGCGCATTCTAGACTTCTAGATTGGCACTGAGGCATTGCCAGAAGTTTCGTCTGCCACGTCATAGACGGGAGACATAGTTTTACGTGCAGAGCGCGTAGTCTGTATTGTCGCAACCTTGTTGATCGGAGAGAGTGAGCCTGCAGGAAGGGTAGAGGATGTCTGGGGCATCCAAACTTTACGTAACTTCCTGTTATTCTAGACAGAGAGGGAATAAGAGCTACCCCATGCGTGAAGCATGTCTTCATAAGCAGATTGGTCGAATTGGACGACCAAAGTCTTCTTCGTTGATCCGACGGATACAGCATCGTGTTGAGCAATGGCTTTCTCGTCAGATGAGAAAGTAGTCCCCAGCAGAGTCGCCATCTTGTGTTTGATGATAAACAAAAGAAATTAAAACTAGGTTTATACGTAACCCTTTCTTTGTTTACAAACAAGAAAAACGAGTAAAATTAATCCTATACGAGGATGTTAAGTACAATAAAAATAATTCTGGGGAAAAATTGCTATAGAAGTCTGATCTGCGGTCGATCACTTTGTCCCTTGGACCACACGATGACGAAAAAGTAGTGTAGAAGAAGAAGAAGCTTCAAATATTGTAGGAGGGATTGGATTCTCGTTGCCAAAGTCGTCAATCACTACTCTGTCTGTGCTCTCTCTATATAATCTCTTGATCTCTGATCTTGATCCCCTCTTCGACCTTTCGACCTCTATCTCCTGTGACCGAAGGTCTCTATTTATAGAGCTCAGTCACAGTAACTGTCCAGTCAGCATAAAAGCTAAATTGTGAAAAGAGTGGCACTCTTTACCCGGCGGTTATAATAACTGTCACCCACATCTGAATGATCTCCTGAATCCGCGTGTGACGAGTGTCCCATTATGAGGTAACGCGTATAACTGCTTTTCGAAGATCATGGCATGCAAGCCACGTAGGCAATTGTCCCTTGCGTAGAGATGGTTGGCGTAAAAGCCAAATAACTGTCTTGTTGGCGTAAAAGCCAAATAGCTGTCTTGTTGACGTAAAAGCCAAATAGCTGTCTTGTTGGCATAAAAGCCAAATAACTGTCTTATAGGTAACCAGCATAAAGATAGCTAATTATCCTTCCTGACTGAGGTCTTGAGCGTATTCTGGGCCAAATAGCCTTATCACGTACCTTTGCAAATATAGCCTGAGTTGGCGTATTTCGAGGAAATAGCATACATCATACTCCTATAGTTAAAAATAGCCTGGTTGGCATATTTTGAGGAGATAGCATACGGCGTGCTCCTATAGTTGAAAATAGCCCGGTTGGCATAAAATGCCAGGATGGTGATGTGAGCGTATTAGCCCTAGTTTTAGCTCTCCCAGTCATTAAAAATAAAACAAAATCTCGTGCATTAAATGAAAATATCTGCCCCCATCTCGCGCATTAACTGCAGAGATATGCCTCGAGTTATGTACGAGAGAGAGCTTTTGACGTGGCATCTGATTTCGTCTCATCTTGAGCGTAAAAACTCATCTCTGCCTATGTAGAATGGGCAGCGTATTCCTTGAATGCGTAAAAATGACTTGTATCAAGGATATGTCACTAAACGACAGTCTAGATCTCTGTGCAGAATCATCATCACAGCCGTCCTCTCGATCGTCGTGCAGTACTCTTTGTCAGGAGTCAGGTTCACTGTTTTGTCTGACAGGTTCATTCGAGGAATACGAAGAGTTCATCGTACAACTTTACACTGCATTAAAAGCAGAATATTTTACGCCGGAGGGAGGTGTAGCAACCTTTTTATGCCAAAATGGCCTTTGAGTGCTGCCTTACGCGGGCTGTTCTGAAGCTCTATTTTACGCTAAATAGCGTTGAAGCTCTGTTGTACGCCAATAGCTCTGAAGTCATATTTTATGCCACACAGCGCTGGAGCTCTGTTTTACGCTGACTTCATGCATGTTGAGGGTTTTACGCGTATAATTCTCCAACGTATTTTCATGCTTCTACAAACATGTGATGAGATATCTTCGTGGAACTACCAACATGGGAGTATTTTATACTTGTGGTTTATCTGACATCGCGATTCTAGTTGGCTTTGCAGATTCAGGTTATTTATCTAATCCCCATAAAGGTCGTTCACAAACTGGATATGTGTTTCTTAATAGCAATGCGGCTATTTCTTGGCATTGAACAAAACAGACAATGGTTGCTACCTCCGATCAAATCACTCAAAAATATTGGCTCTCCATGAAGCAAGTAGAGAATGTATTTGGCTGAGATCGTTGATTCAACACATTTGTAGCTCCTGACACCTTTCTCCTACCACAGATACTCCAACTGTTATTCATGAAAAAATGCAGCATGTATTGCACAAATTCAAGGTGGATTCATTAAAGGAGACAGGACCAAGCACATCTCACCGAAGTTTTTCTATACTCATGAGCTTCAGAAGAAATTTGATATTGACGTCCAACAAGTTCGCTCAAGTGATAATTTTGTAAACTTGTTCACCAAATAGTTGCCAAAGTTAACTTTTTCAGAAACTAGTTCATGGAATTGGAATGCGACATTTTTATCAGCTGACTGTTTAGGATCAACATCATCAGGGGGAGTGATTGTTTTCAGGGGGAGATATATTTTGTATGGACTATAACGCGTTGTACTCTTTTTTCTTAGTCATGAATTTTTTTCCGTTGTATTTTTTCTGACAAGGTTTTAATGAGACAACATTAAGCGTGTCCAACACCTATTTAAGTCATCCTAAAAATTGTACTCTTTTCTTTCACACAGGTTTTGTCCTAATGGATTTTTCTAGCAAAGTTTTAACGAGGCAATAGACTTAGAGATGGTGGTCATCCAAAGGGGGAGTGTTATAATGTGGGTTACTAAAGGGTTAGATTTTCACTTTGTTTTTAGTCCCATATTGGTTAGAGATTAGTATTACACCTTCATTGGGTTGTATAAATAAGGCATTTGCCTCCCACTATGTGATTACACGAATAAGAGATCTTTTCTCCTATTTTCTTCTTCCTTCTTCTACATTTATTCTAACATTCACCTCCATTTTATTAATTATAAATAAAAAAATATTTAGAAAAAAAAGGAAAAAGAAGAAAAATTGTTTTGGAAGTTGAAAAAAAGTAAGCATCTTACAACTTTTGCATTGGAAACGACTTTTCTATTTTATTGTCTTTTGTAAATATAATTTTACCACTTAAGAAAGACATTGTCTTGTTCCTCATGCCATATATGAATCACAACACATTACGGGTTGGAGATGCTCTTAATAGTGTTTTAAAAATCGGACATGAGATCAATCTGGACAAGACACTGAGTCGGATCAAATCGGTTCAACCACTGGATTAATCTAAGTGGTCCAAGTTCAATCTCTACTAATTTTTACAAAAATATTTAATTACAACTTTTTTTAAAAAAATAGTGAATTAACATTGAATCGGACCGAAAAAGTTATCGGTTCACAGATTAACCGATTGAATCCGCAAGTCTGGTCCGATTCTTTAAAACACTACCTCTTATGTCTAAAACTAATGACTTTTACAACTATTTTGTCAAAAGAAAATCAGAAAATTTACTGTAGCGAAATAAATTTACATTAAATTCATGTAAACGAAATAAGTTTGAATTTTTTTTAAAAAAAGTCACGGTCCGCCAACAGTGTTGGCGAAAAACGTAACTTTTGTACACGTACGCAAACAAACAAATTAAAAAAAAAACGTGGGCCCCACGGCCAATTTCTGCCAACAGAGTTGGCTGAAATTGGTGGGGGCCAATTTCAGCCAACTCAGTTGGCAGAATTTGGCCCCATGGGGCCCACGTTTTTTTTTTTGGTTTTGTTTGGTTTGGTTTGGTTTGGTTTGTTTACTTAGTTTGGTTTGATTTTTTTCGTTGGTTTATTTTAATTAGTTATATTTTTGTTTTATTTATTTAGTTTAGTTTAGTTTTGTAATTAGATTTAAGTAAATTTATTTTAACGAAATAAAATTAAAATAAATTAATTGGAAAGAAATATTTAGAAATATTTTTTTCAAAACAAAACTAAATAAAAAATAAAACTAAATAAAAAAAATTCCTGAACCAACATCAATCCATAAATAAAAAAACAAAACTAAATATTTAGAAATTTATTTTTTTCAAACTGGGGTGCATCAAACCGAGGAGCATTATTCCCTTCCATGTGAACCAATTCCTGAACCAACATCAATCCATAAATAAAAAAACCAAAGCAAACCATAATTCAAAACAAAATTAAATTAAAAAAATTAAAATCCAAAACAAAACTAAATAAAAAAAACTAAATAAAAAAATGTTTGCTGAAATTGTTGGCTAAAAAAACTAAATAAAAAAAACTAAACCAAATAATAAAACAAAACCAATTAAAACAAACTAACTAAATAAAATCAACCAAAACAATCCAAAACAAACCAACCCAAACCACCACAAAAAAACCGTGGGCCCCACACCCAAAATCCGCCAACTATGTTGGCTGAATTTTGGTTTGGGGCCCACGGATTTTTTGGATGGTTTGGGTTGGTTTGTTTTGGTTGATTTAGTTGGTTTGGTTTGATTATTTTTTTTGTTTTATTAGTTCTTTTTTCATAATAGACATAAAATAATTAATTTAAATATTTCTTAAATTTTTTTGGAGATCGAAACATCATTTTAAATCCGTGGGCCCCCACATCCAATATAAATTTATTTCACTACAGTAAATTTTAAATATTCAAAAATAATATTACCGAAAGTCAAATTTGGAGGTCGAAACATCATTTTTTGATGATTCTAAAAATTTTCGAAGTCCGTCAAATGGTGAAATTGTTTATCCTGTAGTACTTTTCCATACGATCATTTTGGCACAAACTGGACCTTGTTTCGATCTCCCAGTCAAAAGTTATGATACTTTAAAGTTTTAAAATTTATATTTTTGCCTGTAACATATGTGTCTTATTTCGGATAAATTTTTTTTCTACATGATTTGTGTTACTCTCGTCGAAAACATACAAATCGACTTATTATTTAACGAAAAACGATCTCAAAACAAGTAGTTATGGCCGCTTGAAGTCTGTTCGAAGTCTGCTCGACGGCAGACGTAATAGTCTTACGACAGATTTTTAACATTATTATTTTTTAACGTCTGTTAACGACGAAAAAATTTACGATAAAAATATAATATTTATAAATATAAATGTCCAATTCATTTTGATATTTTTTCGTCATATTTTAAACTTTTATGCTTTAGATGGAATTTATACAAATTTTGATACTTTGGAAACAAATTTCCGAAAAAAATATTTATAAATATTTCTTTCCAATTAATTTATTTTAATTTTATTTCGTTAAAATAAATTTACTTAAATCTAATTACAAAACTAAACTAAACTAAATAAATAAAACAAAAATATAACTAATTAAAATAAACCAACGAAAAAAACCAAACCAAACTAAGTAAACAAACCAAACCAAACCAAACAAAACCACAAAAAAAAAACGTGGGCCCCATGGGGCCAAATTCCGCCAACTGAGTTGGCTGAAATTGGCCCCCCCCCAATTTCAGCCAACTCTGTTGGCGGAAATTGGCCGTGGGGCCCACGTTTTTTTTTTTAATTTGTTTGTCTGCGTACGTGTACAAAAGTTGCATTTTCCGCCAACACTGTTGGCGGACCGTGACTTTTTTAAAAAAAATTTAAAACTTATTTCGTTTACATGAATTTAATGTAAATTTATTTCGCTACTGTAAATTTTCTGAAAGAAAATCCAACCTAAGCACCTCTATTAGATATCTCTGTATACTTAGTTTTCAATTTTTCCTTTCTTTTAGCATAACTCTATATATGTTGAATATTTTCCTATATTGGGTAGGTCTCATTTAAAAATAAAATTACAAATAAATAATGCGCTTAATTTTTGATAGTAGTTAGGTATTTAAAATAATACTTAAATTTCAAAAAAATATTGTATCTGTCAATGAATAATTGATTGTTTGGGATACTACTCATTTAAATATTTTTAAAAACGATTACATAATATTTTTTAAATTATTTTATTCTTATCAATCTATCTTGATAATTGAATTTCTGAACAATGAACTTGTCAAGAGCGTTAGGTTTTTTTTTTTTAATTCTCCCTTTTAGCTTTAGCTTTCCGAACGTTTCCTTTTTGGACCCTTTGAAAACAATTTGATTGAACTCCAACTTCGGTTTCAATAAAATCACAATCTCTGCCGAAAAGATGCTAATGGGCAATCAGCGAGTCCTTTCCATAATAGGTCGAGGGGTGTTGTGGTAATTTTGCAGGCGCCAAGCCTAGGCTTTGAAAAGTTTTATATAAAGAGGGGACATTGGGGAGAGACTCTTCGTTCTTCTTTGTTTCTCTCTATAGTGATTTTTTTTTTCCGCTGTTAGGAACGTTTGGTTTACCAACAGAAACCCTAGCTACATACTTAGAGAGAGAGAGAGAGAGAGAGAGAGAGAGAGAGAGAGAGAGAGAGAGTTGTAGATGGAAGAAGAGGTTAAGAAAGAGGAGAGCAGCAGTAATGGCGGTGACGAACAACCGGCGCCGTCGTCTCCGGGGAGCAGCAGCGAGCAAAGGGCCGGCACTGCTTCTAGGTAAATACGTCTTTCTTGTGAACTTGATTTAATTTCTTAATTATTATTTTTGTTTATTAGATAATTAGAGTTTTGATAGAGAATTAAACAAAGATATGCGTTAGCAAAGTTAGTCTTGGTTCAAATTGAGAGACCTTTTGTGGGATAAATTGCCTATAGAAATAGAATAGAAGTAGCAACAAAATATAAGTGATGGTTGAAGAAGGTGTTTAAGTGCAATAAGTCCCAAAAGAAATTGTTTCAACAAAATATTCAACTATAGTCTAGGACGGAACCAGAATTTCTAGTGGAGAAGGTGTTTAAGTGCAATAAGCCCCAAAACAAATTGTTTCAACAAAATATTCAACTATGGTGACCATAATCATCTTGAATAGTATGATCATTGATGTGAGGAATTTTAAGGATTATTCAAGAACGCTAGATTTTTATTTTCAAAAAAAAAAAAAAAAAAATTAATGGATGAAATTCCCTTTATAATATGTTTCGTTTGTGAGAAATATTGTTAGATCCTTTGCATAGATTGTCCTTGACGTTATTTTACATCAAAATATGGTCAAGAAAATGTTATTTGACCCTTTTGATCACCGAATTACCCCTATTTTAACTAGGGTTACATCTCTTTTGGCGCTTTTTCTTTCTTTTCAATTTCCTTCCTTATAACTGCAATGACCCTGATGAGACCTCCTATATGATGCATTATTATCTTCTCTTGGTTATGATAACCATGGCTATTTATGTCGATGATTAGTCGATCCAGCGACGGAAATTAAACACCGATATATGAACTAGCGACAGAAATGTCCATCGTTAGTTTGCAGTATCTTTCTAGTGAAAGAGATGTTTATATGACAAGATCATAAAATCATCAAGTTGATATTAGTCTTTATTAAGGATAAATTTTTTTTAATAGATCATGCAAGGTAAAGTTTGGTAATTGAAAACTTGTCCATAGGTAAGCAGACACAATTTGCATAAAGACCCCAAAGATTTTCTTGAAGAAATTAACATTGTTTAACAAAAATATATTGTTAAACAAACATGTTTAAAGTAATCTTGATAAGTGATTCATGACATACTAGTTTGGTACATACAACTAATTGATTGAGCAACATCTAATTAGTATGCAGTTGAAAGTAGCAATTATGTACAGAGAAAATATAAGTCAATAGTTATTCAATAAGCACAATAAGTATCAATTCTCACATTATGCACAAAAGAATATATTGAATGAGTTGGAAGTACAAGTCATAGTTTAATATGGCTTAAGGAAACAGAGAAAATATTTTTCAGCATTATGTACTAAGGACTATATTAGTAAGTGCTTTGGGTGCATATCATTCATTATTCGAAGAAAATAGTCTACTCCGACTTCCACGACTATAAAACCTGGATAATATTGATTATAATCAAGAACAGTCTAGAACTGCAAGGAGATGGAATGAATTATGCATGGAAATATATAATGAAATTATATAAATACAGATATTTCACATTCATATAAACACATGCATTCTTACACATGAACAATCACATTAAAAAAAGTTAAAACCATTCATTATCCTTTGCAAAGGGTCTGATATGACAAAATGATACACACCCGAGTTGGTTGTCATTGCCAGAGCAGGTTGTAGTGTCATTCTATGGGGTCGTATGTCACTATTGAGGGTTACTGTAGTTTTAAGGATGGAGAAGGGGTTAAAAAGTAGTTTACAGTATCGACCGATACAATACGATACAATAGTTACCGCTAGGGTTTGTCATATCCCATTCCGATACCAATACAGATGTTTGGGATCTTTTTTTTCTGTCAATTAAGTAGAGAAAATTGAACGGAAAAGACCAATCAACAAGGGTGTAAAAGCGTAGTAATGTTGTAAAAGCATGTAAATGAAGAAAATTACGAATCATCAAGTTTACTATTCTTTCATTCAATTCAAAACTACTAAGAAGCAACATAGAAAATACTAAAGATTGTGTCCAAGTTTATTAAAAATAAATTCTAAATTTTTAATCATTATCAATAATTTTTTGTTTTTCCACACCAAAAAAATCCGATACTTCCATCCGAAACTAGTGATACCAATACTCATAGAAATGGTCTGATACCAATTTTGATACCAATATTGCGAACCTTGGTTCTGTCATTAAGGGGGTCACTTTGGTCAAGTGTTCTTTTTGACAGTTTTGTGACCTAAACTAAATCTAGAAACCCTATGTACTCTAAGGATCTAACATTTGAGGGGGATAAGTTGTCGACGGGCAAAACATTCGGACAATTTCCTTTTTTATTTCTAGAGAAAACGTTCACAAACTAGTATTATTTCTTTTTTCTGATATTTGTAGATACTTCTAAAGATTATAATCCTCTTTTATGTTTAATTTATTTTATAATCATTGTTTCAGTAATTATTAGATCTTTCTTTTATAAACATAATCCTCTTTTATGTTTATAACTGATGGTTATTGGGTAACAAATGAGGGAATTGAAGTGAATTTAGATCACTTAGCACTCCCATTCAAGTTTGGGACCAAATCTCATCTCTCTTTATCTATTATCTATTATTCAAGAATCCAAGAATAGCTATTTATTGACTTCTACTGTCAATAGGTTCGCTAACCTTTCGTTACATAGACTGTTCTTAAAGTTTTGTAATGTCTAAATGTTGATTAACATTTTTTAGTTTCTTTTGAGATACTTATCCTATTATACCTGGTACATTTTATCTCATTGCAGGAGAACGAGTGAAATACCTGATGCTGATCTGATCGATTACGCTGTAGGGCTATGTAGTCAACTGTGCGAGAATAAAGCAGATTTAGGCCTGCATTCTCCGAGTTCTGCAATGAATTCAGGAATGGGGAGGCAAGATACGGGTGCAGATGACCAGACTTTTCATGTGTTCATAGATGCTCCTCGAGATACTGCTTATGGTGGGTTGAGCAATCATAGTTCAGAAGAAATGTTGGATTTGGATCAAATTCCTGATGGGGAAATGTTGGATTTGGACCTGCGGATAGGATTTGATCCTCTGCTGCGTGGAGAGGATGCAGCATCTGATTGTGCCTCTTCTACTTCTGGTGGTGATGATGATTTGTGTGACAGTCCTACGGAGAACAACAACATGTATGAATCTCCCCAAGGACCATTGAAACATATGTTGACCCCTCTACGCAAAATGTCAGGTGCGTCTAGTCCCGCTGATTCATCCCCTATTGAACTCTTGCTAAGCCTTAGTCCCGATGATTCCTCGCTGATCGACCTCTCGCTGAGCCTTTCATTCACACCAAGCTGCGCGTCGGAGTCTAGGCTAAAGAGAGGTGCGGAGATGTTTGAAGACTGCACGCTGCCCAAACGTCCCCGGATGACAGTTGAAGTAGACGATTCTGATTCTGCTTTCGTTGGAGGTTCTTCACTAAGAGTTGAGCACAATGGGAACTTCCTAAAGATTAATGAGTATCTTCATGAAGAAGAGAGAGAGGGCCAAGTTGAAACCAACAATACTGCTATAGATGAAAATTTCCATTTCTCCTCTCATGATGATATATATCTCGAGAAATCTGGTGAATATAGTGCATGTGTGGGAAAAAAAAGAAAAAAAAAGCTAGAACTAGAGTTTGATATGGAGCGGGATGGCTCTTCAAGACAATAGTCTGATTTTCTGAACAAGTGAGTATTTGCTAGAAGTTAGATTTCCTAGCTTTATGGGATATTAAGTATATGAAAGTTTTTGGTTCTTAACGATACCTTATTTATATTTGCAATAAATTTCATGCTTGATCAACTTCAATTAGAGAAGGGTAATTTTTTCGAAGAAGTGTTGAGGCTGGCTTCAAAAGGTTTTCTTGGTTTATTGTTAACTTTTGCTCCTCGTGCTCATTAGCTTTTGATCAAGAATTGACGTATTGATTAGACTTGGACAGTTCAGGCCTCGTTTGGTTCGCAGAATCTTGACATTGGAAAAAAAAAGTGATTCATTTTCTATGTTTGGGTGTCAAAGGAAAGTACGAGGAAAGAAAAATGATCCCCATAGGCAAGGAAATTAGGGGGAAAAGTGATTCCCCTCACCCAACCAAGGAATCAATTTTCACCATAGAGAATTCATTTTTTCTTCAAATTTTCTTAACCTCTCCAAACACTAAAAAGGAAAATGAATTGGAATTGTAATTTTTTAAAGGAAAAGAAAGAACAAGGAATTGATTTCCTTTTTTTTTCTTTCCACGAAACAAACGAGGCCTCAAGGAATTATACTGGAAATGCACCATCACCTATATCCAAATTTTAAGCTCAGGAAGAAGCTTATGGTTGCTCAAGAAGAAGCTTATGGTTGAGAAAACAGGCATGATATGGAGTTCTACAAATTCATTTTTGCAGCTTTTGATGTAGTATCGTTCATAAGTTAATAACCAATATCTATAGATGTTTCTAACTGGAGCTGCTTCTTGTTTTGCAGTTGATTCTTTCATCCTCACAACTGAATATAGCTGGCACTGCTGTGAAGATGCTCCTGTCCCTCAACAATTTTGTGCTGTAGCTCGACACTAGCTAGCTTTGTGTTGCAAGCTGCAACAAGGTTATAAGGATGTTTTGTGATCCTCATGTATAAACTTTTAGAACATTTTTACACGTGAACAAGCATTCCAACAGCTTCTTTATAAACTTTTAGAACATTTTCACACATGAACAAGCATTCCAACAGCTTCATTATAAACTTTTAGAACATTTTCACACGTGAACAAGCATTCCAACAGCTTCTTGATGTGCAATAGTACTCAATGTGAGGATTGATAATATTTATAGTTATCAAAAGACAGTTAAAATAATTTCTTCCATTACTTTACACCGTATTTTTGTCTTTGTGTACAAGTGTATGTCATTGCTGACTTCTTCTTTTTGGAAGCTGTTTGATAGTAGTTTCTGGCAAAGGTTAACGGCTCTACAAAAGTTAGTGGTACAGTCCTCATTTTATATGAAATGTTAAAATTTTAGATATGCATAGAGCTGAATTTTTTTGCCATTCTTGTATATACACAGGCAGGGGCAGAACCTGCAGGATTTAAATTTTGGGAGGTCGTGCTACTACATATAGAAATTTTTAATAAAACTTCTGTAGCAAAAAATATACTAAAATTCAAACAAAAAATAAGCAAAAAATTAGTTAATATTCATAGTGTTACAAGAGAGGATGAAAAAATATTACATTCAAAAAATATGTAAAAACTAACATAGATGGGGTTTGTTGAACTCATGATCTCTCATTTGAAAACCCATAGCAATAGCAATATCAATGGAGTTAGCTATGTAATAATAGACATTTAAAAAAAAAATTGGTGAGGCCGTGGACCCCCATGGACCCTCTATAGGTCCGTCCCTGTACACAGGGCTGCCGGAATTTTGTCAGTCTTATGACTCTCAGAAGTGTATTGCTACCTAGTAATTTTTGTAATGTTCTTAACCCGTGTCCAGTTTTTTCTCAGCCATTATAGTAATTCAAAATAGGAGAATCCGATTATGCGTACCATTATTGGTTTTAGGTAGAGCTGTGCTTGTATATTTAGTACGCTTTAAATATGTCACAAAGATGTAGTGTAGAAGTTGTGTGATGCTGTACTAATTTGATATAGGTTCATACATTGATACAGCAACAAGTCGTTGTAGTATAGTGGTGAGTATTTCTGCCTGTCACGCGGGTGACCCGGGTTCGATCCCGGGCAACGGCGTATTTTTTATAAAATTGTTTTTGATAACAAATAAATTTGAATTGTTTCTTCTTCTTTTCCTATCATGGCACATCAATTGTGAACAATGTCGTTATAGTATAGTGGTGAGTATTCCCGCCTGTCACGCGGGTGACCCGTGTTCGATCCATGGTTAATGGGTTTTAATAAAATTGTTTTTAAATGAAAAGGACTTTTTCTACGTGGATTTTAATTTTTAAGTTATAGCAATCGTGTTTTGCCAACATGAATAAGTTAATTTTATTTGTTTTTTTTTTTTTTTAACATTAATAAGTTAAGATAAAATTTGAGTCGCATTTTATTTTATTTATCATAATTTAAGGTACATTCCATCCGATTGCCATAATGTACAAATTTTTTTACTTTTGACGGAAATCGTCCCACATTCACGGTCAATCCCTTCGACCGAACTTTTTTGACGAAAATACACTTCTCCTCCTTCTCCGACCTTCTCCTCCTCTAGAGCCTCCTCCTCCATAGCCTTCTACTCCTCCGCCCTCCTCCATAGCCTCCTCCTCCTCCATACACTCCTCCTCCGCCCTCCTCCTCTCCTCTCCTCTCCTCTCCTCTCCTCTCCTCCATAGCCTCGTCCTCTTCCTCTCCTTCACAGTGGGGGCGGAGGCAACGGAGGGGGGCAGGGGACTGCCCTTTTGGGGATATTTTTGTCCAAAAAATATGGTCAAACGAGTTGACCGACAGTCGGGACAATTTTCGTCAAAAGTGGAAGTTTTTGTACATTATGGTAATCGAGTTTGGTGCACCTTGAATTACGGTAATTATCCATTTTGTAATTGTCAATAGTAATGGAATTATTGGCTAGAAATAGGGGGTTGTTTAGTTTGGCGAAATGAAAAAAAATTCAAAAATTGACATTTTGCGTACGTATTATTGTAAAATTGAATGAAGTAAAAAAAAACTTTCGTTTGGGTGCAGTCTAGAAGTAGAGGTTATGTAAGCCCCTGATTTTTCAAAAATACTAAAATTGGGATTTTTCACAATTTTCTGGAATTTTCTGAAAATTTTCTGAAATTAAAATCAAGGTTTTGAGTTATTACATGATTTTTAATTGATATTAAATAATATTAAAATATTATGAAAATAATATTTTTTGGTGTAAAATGAAAAACTGGACTTAGGGTAATTTTTCTGGAATTTATTGGACCCCGGACCTATTTTTAAAACACCTAAAACTATTTATTTAATTAATTAATTATTTATTTATTTATTAATTGTATTATTATTATTATTATTATTATTATTATTATTATTATTATTATTAATATAATTTAAACCCAGCCCACTGGGCCCGGGCCACCGGGCCCAGCCCCAACCCGGCCCAGTACCCGCCCTAGCGGGTCGGGTCGGATCCGCCAGACCCGACCCGGACCCGCCTGCACCCGCCCGCTCCTCTCTCCCTCACCCACGACCCAGCCCTCCGCTTCCGGCGCCGCCGTCCGCTCCGCCCGGCGCTCCGCCTGCCCACACCCCCACGACCCGGCCACCCCTCCGCCTCCCTCGGCCACGACAACCCCCGGCCACCCTATAAATTCTCCCGTCCCCTCTCCGATCTCCCCCACCGCCGCTGCCAGCTACCCCGACCACCGCTCCGCCGCCAGCCGCCTCGCCGCGTCCAGCCGCCCCGCCTCGACGCCACCACCGCCGCCGCGGAGCGCCGCCCCTCCTCCCTCCTCGCCGGCAGCAGCAGCAGCAGCAGTCGGCAGCAGCACCCGCCGCCCTCCGGCCGCCGTGCCCGCCCTCGCCGGCGCCGCCCAGCCCCCGGCCGGCCTCCCCCGCAGCGGCGCCGCCCTCCTCCGGCCGGCCTCCCCTCGCCGAAGCTCAAAACCCTAACCCTAGGATCCTGTGTCCGATACGAGTCGGACACGTGTCGGACTCAGTTCGACCCTGATTTTCGGGTCCCCTTCAGGTGCATGTATCTTTTTACTCGTAGCTCTGTTTTCGATTCTGCAAATTGCGTTGGGAAGCCTATATGACCCTCTCGGTGCCCGGACAAACCGTTCGGGGCATCGCCTCCTGTGGTGATCGCACACCGCGATCCAAAAACAGGAAAAACCAGACCCTGTTTCACCCCGGAACTGAGTACGCCCCGCCAAACGGGACGACTTGGTCGCGTGCGGTCTTCACAGATACGTGAGCGCCGTCGATACGGACGTGTGGGATTTCGCGGAAGCTGATTCGGGTGTGCGTGCACACCGGAATCAACGCGTATCCGCGGACATCGTCCCGTATCTGACTTTTCTGTAATTTACCCTAACTTCGTGCACACTCGTCGGATCGAGATGAAACTTGTGCCATCGGACTCGTAGCGATACGCTGGTCCTGTGGGTCAAGTTTGGTTCGATTCTGAGAACGTTGACGAAATTGCGTGTCGTGGGCCCCACAGGCCCCGCTCGACGGTCAATTTTGTGATCGGCTCATCGGAATCCAATTCTGGAAGTTCCGTTGGATTCGTATCATCGTTCCTGTCCTATTGGCACTAAGTTTGGTAAATTTAGAGACCTTTGACACTGACACGTTTTTCGGTGCAAAGCGGGCCCACATGTGGACCCCGTTTTGGCCCGAAATTGTCGTTTTTGCCCTTGTCTCCAAATTGGACCCAAGGACAGGCGTTTCTAGCTATTTGACATCTTTTGAGCATGATGGTAATGTTTATTTCAGCATCCGGACTCATTTCTAGAAATTTTTCCGAGACACCAAACTATAATTGGATCCAAACATCAGGCAAGTACCTGCACTTCAAGTTTAATCTTTATATTGTGAAAATTAATTCCTTGCTCTACTAGTACCATTGGATATTTACACGTAGTGTTAGAATCTGGATTTCATGTCTTGAATATTGGATTTCATGTCTTGCTTTTCGTGTCGGGTGGGAGAATACTAAAAGGCATGTAGTTTACCCTGCCCCTTGCCGCTGTTGGTACAAGACTGTCCATCAGCCGGATCTTGATTTTTCCTGTTTAATAGCCGTCTATGACGGCCGGTTTAACCTTATAGACCCCTACATGCCAACTAGGTATTCTAAATACACAAGTTCACACACATAGTTTCTTGTCTTGTTGCAGTTCCTGTTGTCTTGTTGCAGTTTTATTTACTTGTCTCATTTATTCCGGTTTTACTCATAACCCTGTTTATAGCTTTTTAACTCTTAGTTATTGTTGCCTCTTTTTGCATATTCTCAACATGATACTTAGTCAGTTCTTTTCTTACTTATCTTAAATATTTAGTTTAAATCTTGTTGTGCATTGTGTACTTTGCTCCTTTCCTGACTGGATCCGTTGTTTTAGGCGATGATGAGGACTTTGCCCCTTCCTATTATGGCCCCTATGAGTTAGCAGGTGACCCATATGAGGAGCCGGTTCCCACCCAGGAGGCTACTTCTGCAGAGTAGTTAGCAGTAGCTGCTTATTTATTTTCTTTCAGCATATACTCGGGTTTGTCCCCGATCTATCTTCTGGCTTTGTATTAACTATGGATCTGTTGTCACAATTTGTTTATGAAATCTTAGCATTTCCTATTTTCGGTTATTTTCCTTGTCTATTTGCTTTACTGTGGATGAGATAGATTCTAAATTACCTGTGGATATGACCTCGACAGCGTACTACCGCCGACTCTGCGGCGTAGGCAGGACGTACCCACGTACTCGTGCCTGAATATCCGGGTGCGGGTCGTGACACATTTTTGTGGTGGCCCATGCAGGTCTACGACTAAATTGTTCGGTTTCAACTTCGGGACCGAACAGGCCTGCAATAAAGATTGAGGATTTTAGGAAAAGCTCATCCACTTGATTGAATCGTTCTTGATATCCATATCGACTTCGAATTATTTTATTGACTTGCATCCTGCCTTGATTCCTGTGCGCCTCTTATCGTTTATTTTGGATGCAGAGTAAAGGAGCTACCAGCAAGCGACGGAGTTCCTACAAGATCACCACGAGATGCTCTACCAGCATGACCGTGGAGAACGCGCAGACTCTTGGAGTAGCTTATGCGCGTAAGTGATTTTTGCTGCCGTTTCTAGTATTGTTTAGCTCGTGCCTATTGGTTCGTGACCTCAGCCCCAACCTAGAAATTTTGAACTTGCTAATAACCTGGTATGCTTTTATATTTGATAACTATAGAAATTTTAGAGTCTTTTGCTATTGTGCTTATTGTGTATTGTTTGTGAACTTAAATATTGGTACCTCCTTTCACCATCATCTAGCGCACTTAATTTTGCTGTACTTTATTTATGCTGCTATTCTATAGCCTAGTTTTGCAAGCTTACTCTTTATCAGGCTTGTTCATGACATATGTATTATTGGACGCGTACACTAATACAAGTGTCTATTCAGAATCAGTGTATTATGGTTTGATCAACCTTAGTGCATTTTGATTCGCACTTCGCAACGACTACTTTACGTGGATTGAGATACGTAGTGATTAGTAGACAAATATACTTGACCTAGACATGTCTGAGCATATCATATCAGTTACATAACTGTACTAATACGAGCATGCGAACCAATGATTACCAGAATAGAATTTCAATCCATAACCGCTTGACAATTCCTATTAGAATCCTTTAAACGCCTTGATCCCTATACTTCTGTTCTACCACCTCGCCCTTGAACTCTTTATTATTGATCCTCGTCTTCCCTTATGTCGGAGAGACGAAATCCTGTGTTTGGTATAAGTTTGATTTGTAGTGCTAGATGTATCCCTCAGACCGGTCGAATTGATGATAACCTCTATGACTAAGGGAATACCATAGGTGGTGTATTTGTATTGCAGACTTAAAGATTCAATACCATGATTTATTAAGTTGAGACCTAGCCTCACTAGTTGTACAGCCTTAGAGGATATGGGTAAATTCTAAGTTGGGTAGAGACCGCAATGTTCACCTGAGAGAAACCCGTTAGACTGTAATCAAGTGAGATTGGACAGAGAGAACCCTGCCATATTTTAAATTTCGAGGACAAAATTCTATAAGTTGGGTAGATTGTAAGCCCCTGATTTTTCAAAAATACTAAAATTGGGATTTTTTACAATTTTCTGGAATTTTCTGGGAATTTTCTGAAATTAAAATCAAGGTTTTGAGTTATTACATGATTTTTAATTGATATTAAACAATATTAAAATATTATGAAAATAATATTTTTGGGTGTAAAATGAAAAACTGGACTTAGGATAATTTTTCTGGAATTTATTGGACCCCGGACCTATTTTTAAAACACCTAAAACTATTTATTTAATTAATTATTTATTTATTTATTAATTGTTTTATTATTATTATTATTATTATTATTATTATTAATATAATTTAAACCCAGCCCACTGGGCCCGGCCCACCGGGCCCAGCCCCAACCCGGCCCAGTACCCGCCCTAGCGGGTCGGGTCGGATCCGCCAGACCCGACCCGGACCCGCCCGCACCCGCCCGCTCCTCTCTCCCTCACCCACGACCCAGGCCTCCGCTTCCGGCGCCGCCGCCCGCTCCGCCCGGCGCTCCGCCTGCCCACACCCCCACGACCCGGCCACCCCTCCGCCTCCCTCGGCCACGACAACCCCCGGCCACCCTATAAATTCCCCCGTCCCCTCTCCGATCTCCCCCACCGCCGCTGCCAGCTACCCCGACCACCGCTCCGCCGCCAGCCGCCTCGCCGCGTCCAGCCGCCCCGCCACGACGCCACCACCGCCGCCGCGGAGCGCCGCCCCTCCTCCCTCCTCGCCGGCAGCAGCAGCAGCAGCAGCAGCAGTCGGCAGCAGCACCCGCCGCCCTCCGGCCGCCGTGCCCGCCCTCACCGGCGCCGCCCAGCCTCCGGCCGGCCTCCCCCGCAGCGCCTCCGCCCTCCTCCGGCCGGCCTTGTAATGCCCCGTTCCCCCTATTCGGGGAGCGCGGCCAAGAAATACTTACGACCGTCCGAACGGGACAGATTGAATTAAGATCCTTTCCTCGTTATGGATTGGTTTCTTCGGAATCAGGTCCCATATACAATGGATTGTGCCTCAAGGATGGACTCGGCGGCAGAGTCGAGAGGGGCCTTTCCGTTGCGTTGGTTTCTTGTCCGTTTTCGTGCCGCTTGGTTGCCTTCTTGTTGGTTTTATGACTTGCGTTTTCTTGAACGGTTTCAATGGATTTCATTGCTTTCGTTCTTAGGATATCGCATTTCGTATCGAGCCTTGGAGACCGAAGCAGGAGGTATTGATCATCCGTTGGTGCGTGCAGGTGATCGTGTAGACGACGCGCGAGCGGAGTCTTAGGGGTCTCTCCTTCTTCTTCCTATTCAACCAAACTTGTGAGTGGCTCTATTTCGATAAGCACCTTCTTTCCAAGGGCTCCGTTCATAATAACATTGACTCAGTGGTGCATTCAATCAAACGATACCAATTAAGTAACAAGTTGGATAACAAGATAAGATAAGAAGTAGGCTTGGAACACCCATTGCTTGTCATACAAAACCTTGCATAAATTCATTGATGCATGCATGTTCGTTGGGTGTTTAATGGGTTGGTATTTATTGATAGTTCAAAGTGTTCTTCTATAAACTGCTGCATGTTATTTCATATAACTGTTGGTTGATTGTGATAGTACAGTAAAGCAGTTTCGTACATGATGTTCTTTAAATCGCTAGTAAGTAAATCTATGAAGTTCGGTTCATAGAAATGGTCATGGGAATTCTTGTGCACAAGGGATCCAGGTTCCTGCGAACGGTTACCGGGGCACCGGGCCGTTTCGACCTGGGCGGAATCTACTTTCTTAGTCGTACTTTAATGAGTTAGCACAGGGAGCGGGGAATTGTAGCGGGGCTAGCTACCCGCGCTGCAAGCGTCGCCGCCAGCCCAGACTAAACCCATGATGGCTCCTAAACAACAAAGAAAGATATTGTGTATATTTAAACTGTGCAGACTAACTATGTCTTCGTGACAGGGAAGGCTATGGTAAGTTGTACAGGTGGTTCAGACGGTACAGGTAAAGTCACCGAACGGTGGCATGTGGAGTTATGTTATTTTGTTCTTGCATACCTGCTAAATGAAATCTGATCTAGGCAAGAATAGAAACCCACCTAAGAACATAATTGTAGCATACTCATTAGATCTCATCTCATGAGCTTGGTAAAGTTGAGCAGCTAGCCTTCACCAGTACTTTTCGAAGTACTGACCCTCGTTGTAGCAGGTTCCCCGGCGCAAGGCAACGCGGCGAGGAGCTGAAGTTCTCTCCGGACTTTTGGGATCCTTGGCGGTTCGTGGCCAAGACTTTTGGAGGCTCAAGCTAGAAGCCTTTCACTCTCTCCGTTGCTGAATATCGCTAAGGCGATGGTGCTTACTCGCACCCAAGGTGTTTTGTGCTTTATTAAATCTATGTAAAGGGACATAATGTATGGATCGGCTATCTCATTTTGCGTCCAAGTTTGTAAGCCCGTGGGGCATTTTATAATTTTGAGTCAAGCGATGTAAAAAGATGTTCATTATGAATAAAAGAGAAACTTTTCTATGCCTCAACCTTGTGTTATCTTATATGTCCACTCTGTTGCATTGTTCTAAAGAATATCCTTATGCCTAAGGCCTTGTGCACGCGCGCCCTACGCGTGCACGGCATCACGCCCGAGGGACGATTATCGATTAGCCGAAATTGGGGCGTGACATATTGGTATCAGAGCATGCTTCAGATCCTTTGATCTCACAAAGAAAGTTTCTAAAGAGGACCTTGTTCCTTCCGAGTAGACCCTTGAATTCGCTTGGCCAAAATGAGATACGTTCCATACAGTGAGTCCATAATATACCTTGAGACTAATACAAGTTACTTTCCTTTCAAGGAACGACTTCCGAGCCGGGGGCACAAGCGCAGATGGTGGCGCAGGTGCAAGCGAGTAGTTCAGGCACCTCGGGCAGCTCTGGGAGTCCAGCTGCCGCACCCTCTGCCGATCCGTTCGAGCGAATGATGCGTTTGATGGAGACGCAGCAGAAACAAGCTGAACTACGGCAGAGTCAGTTCGAGTCACGGATCGAGGCTCAATTCGTGGCGCAGCGATTTCAGGCGGATACACAACAGAAGCAGATGAATAGTCTGCAAACAATGGTGACGAATATGGTCGCCAACAATCATTCTGCATCCGCCCCCGCAACCGTGCCTATAGTTGCTGAAGCCACCGGACCGCAGAATTCCCAGGGTACCTTACCCTCAGGCGAGAATGGGTCAATCGTATCGATATCAGAATTTAAGAAGATGTGCCGTGCTACGTTTAAAGGCACCGAGGACCCTTCCTTAGCGATGGACTGGCTGGTCGAGTTGGAGGACCACTTTGAAGCGCTGTGCCTAGACGAGACCAAGAAAGTGGCGTGTGCCCAGCTTCAGCTCCGACAAAATGTACATGATTGGTGGGATGTGCACAAGCAAGCTATTTTGAGTGAAGGTGGCACAACGGCTATCTCCTGGTCCGTGTTTCGCAAGGCCTTCGTGGAGGAATACCTTCCACCCGCCGTCCGTCGCGAAAAGGAAGACGAGTTTGCGCTACTGAAGCAGGGAGACATGACGGTGCGTCAGTACGCTTCAGAGTTCAACCGACTTGCAAAATTTGCCAAGTCTCAGCTCGCCGATGCCGAAAGTCGTGCACGAAAGTTCGAGCTCGGACTACGACCTTCTATCCGTGCTCACGTCGTAGTGACTCAATATCGTACCATGCGGGAGTCCTTGAATCATGCACTGTCCCTAGAGTCGCAGTATCCTCCAGTTCGCACCGACGCTGTGCAAAATTACAATCACAAGCGTCCTGCCAACACAGGAGGAAACAACGCGCATAAGCGCCGCAACAACAACGGCGGCTCCCAAGACTCGAATCAAGGAAAGAGGCAAGGACAGAATTGTGCCTACTGCCGCAAGCCAGGACACCACGTCAGCGAATGTCGCGCGAGCAAAGGAGGATGTTTCAATTGTGGCAAGATGGGCCACATTGCTCGTAATTGTCCAACCCGCTCCAACGATCCATCTTCACACCGTCCGCAGCAGAATAATGACTCAGCTCAGGGTCAGGGGCAAACTCAACGAGCGAACCAGACACCGCAAAACGCTCAGGGACGAGTCTATGCTTTGACTCGGAATGAGGCACTTGTATCGAACACGACGGTGTCAGGTATATTACTTTTTAATAATGTACCTGCTCGAGTATTGTTTGATTCTGGTGCAACACATAGCTTCATTTCGACGGATTTTGCCGCCGAACACACATTCCCTATGACACCGCTAGGCTTAAACCTAAGTGTTAGCACTCCTTCGGGCGTAGATTTATCGGCTCGCTTAGTCTGTCGTGAAGGTAACATTTGCATCGGGGGACGGAGATTGTCATTAGATGCGATAGTTCTAGACATAAGGGACTACGATCTTATTCTGGGAATGGATTGGCTCGGCGCTTGTTCAGCTACAATCGACTGTGCGAAAAAGGAAGTCGTATTTTGTTTGCCCGGCGAGATCGAGTTTTGCTTCACGTGCAGTCCTGAGTCGAAAGCGTCGAATGCCTGCATGGTGATCTCAGCAATGTCTGCTCGACGGATGATTCACTCCGGCTGCGAAGGGTACTTAGCGTCCGTTCGAGACACTCGGCAAGATTGCGCAAACGTTGAGTCTATTCCCGTTGTGGCGGATTTTCCTGATTTGTTTCCCGACGAGTTGCCAGGCATGCCGCCCGATCGAGAGACAGAGTTCACTATAGACACATTCCCAGAAACTCGACCAATTTCCAAGATGCCGTATCGAATGGCCCCGGCAGAATTGAAGGAGCTTAAAGTACAGTTGCAAGACTTGCTAGATCGAGGATACATTCGGCCTAGTGTATCTCCGTGGGGTGCGCCAGTACTATTCGTAAAGAAAAAGGATGGCTCGTTGCGGCTCTGCATCGACTATCGAGAATTGAATAAAGCAACCATTCGTAACCAGTATCCTCTTCCAAGAATAGACGATCTTTTCGATCAGTTGCAAGCTGCCACGGTATTCTCTAAAATTGACCTCCGTTCGGGCTATCACCAATTAAAGATCAAGCCAGACGATGTGCCAAAGTCAGCTTTTCGAACTCGCTATGGCCATTATGAGTTCCTGGTGATGCCGTTCGGACTAACCAATGCACCCGCTGCCTTTATGAGTTTAATGAACCTTGTGTTCCGGCCCTATCTCGATAAGTTTGTAGTAGTATTCATCGATGATATCTTGGTGTATTCGAAGAGTGAGGAAGAACATGCAGAGCACTTGCGGACCGTGCTACAAACTCTTCGGGACAACCAGCTATATGCTAAACTGAGTAAGTGTGAATTCTGGCTAAGTAGTGTATCTTTCCTCGGGCACATCATTTCTGCGGGAGGCATCTCAGTCGATCCGAAGAATGTGGAGGCCATTGTCGAGTGGAAGCGACCTGCATCCGTTAGCGAGATTCGAAGCTTCCTCGGGCTAGCGGGCTACTACAGACGGTTCGTGAAGGATTTTTCCAAACTTGCACTACCTCTGACTCGCCTCACACAAAAGGGAGTCGCATTTGAGTGGTCCGTCGACTGCGAAGCTTCGTTTAAAGAGTTAAAGCATCGCCTCACCTCTGCCCCGTTACTTGCACTACCAGACGAGATCTCGGGATTCCAAATATTTAGCGACGCGTCCGGGCAAGGCTTGGGGTGTGCACTTATGCAGCGAGATCGAGTGATAGCCTATGCCTCCAGGCAACTAAAGAAGCACGAGAAAAATTATCCTACACACGACCTGGAATTAGCGGCAATTGTCTTTGGCCTGAAATTGTGGCGACACTACCTTTATGGAGTGCCTTATCGAATTTATACTGATCACAAGAGCTTGAAGTACCTATTCACCCAGACGGACCTCAACCTTCGTCAGCGCCGTTGGCTAGAATTGATAAAAGATTACGACTTGACGATAGACTACACGCCTGGAAAAGGAAACGTTGTAGCGGATGCTTTGAGTCGGATCTTCGTTGGATCTCTGTCAGTCGATCGCAGGTTACGAAGGGACTTAGAAGAGATGGGCATCGAACTCCGAATTCGATATCGTGGCGCGCGGGTCGCTCAAATGCGATTCGTACCCAACCTAATAGAGCGGGTCACATCTACTCAGAAAGACGACCCTTTCCTAAGGAAGATGCACGAGCAGATTCTAGCGGGGAAGGCGAAGGACTTTGCAGTAGATGAAAATGGAGCGTTGCGGGTGAAAGGAAGGCTATGCGTCTCCGATGATTCAGAACTTAGAAAGGAGATCCTTGCGGAAGCTCATTACGCAGCCTATATGATCCATCCCGGGAGCACGAAGATGTATAAGAACCTCCGAACGACCTTCTGGTGGCACGACATGAAGAAAGATGTTGCACTCTTTGTGTCCCAATGCATAACTTGTCAAAGGGTGAAAGCAGAGCATCAGAGGCCGGGCGGGGAGATGCAAAATCTTGCTATCCCGGAATGGAAGTGGGAGCACATCTGCATGGATTTTATTGTTGGCCTGCCAAGGACGCAACGGGGGAATGACGCAATCTGGGTTATCGTCGACCGGTTAACCAAGTCTGCATACTTCATTGCCATCAAAAGTACTTGGAGCGCCGATCGCCTCGCCCAGACCTACCTTGACGAGATAGTCCGGCTGCACGGAGTGCCAGTTTCTATAGTATCAGATCGGGACGGGCGATTCATCTCGCGTTTTTGGGAGAGCCTTCAGTTGGCGATGGGGACCAAGTTGAAGTTTAGCTCAGCCTATCATCCACAAACCGATGGTCAGACGGAACGAGTGAATCAGATACTAGAAGACATGTTGCGCCTCTGCGTGATCGATTCGAAGTCAAGTTGGGACGTCTACCTGCCGCTGGCCGAATTTGCATACAACAACAGTTATCAGTCCAGCATCGAGATGGCTCCATACGAGGCTTTGTATGGGCGGAAGTGTAGGTCACCAATCTGCTGGGACGAAGTCGGAGAACGGCAAATCCTTGGGCCGGAGCTGGTTGAACAAACCGTCCGAAAGGTTCGGTTGATTCGTGAACGGTTGAAGACAGCACAAAGCCGACAAAAGAGTTATGCCGATGCTCGACGTCGCCCCCTTGAATTCTTTGAAGGGGACCATGTATTCTTGAAAGTCTCGCCTATGCGCGGAGTCATGCGGTTCGGAGTAAAAGGAAAGCTAAGTCCGAGATTTGTTGGACCGTTTGAAGTTCTCAAACGGGTTACTCCGGTCGCCTATCAAGTTGCTTTGCCGCCTGCCCTATCAGAAGTACACGATATTTTTCACGTTTCTCAGCTGAGAAAATTTGTACACGACCCGAACCACATAGTCGACTTGGGGCAGTTGAATCTGCAAGCGGACTTGTCGTACGCGGTGGAGCCTGTCCAAGTTTTGGATCGTAAAGAGAAGCAGTTGCGGAACCGAACCGTCTCGCTAGTGCGCGTCCTATGGCGGAACCACTCGGTCGAGGAGTCGACCTGGGAACTTGAAGCTGATATGAGGGAAAGGTTCCCCTCATTATTCCTTAGTGGTAGGTTCTATTCCTAAGTTTCGGGACAAAACTTTCTTTTGGATGGTTATGATGTAATGCCCCGTTCCCCCTATTCGGGGAGCGCGGCCAAGAAATACTTACGACCGTCCGAACGGGACAGATTGAATTAAGATCCTTTCCTCGTTATGGATTGGTTTCTTCGGAATTAGGTCCCATATACAATGGATTGTGCCTCAAGGATGGACTCGGCGGTAGAGTCGAGAGGGGCCTTTCCGTTGCGTTGATTTCTTGTCCGTTTTCGTGCCGCTTGGTTGCCTTCTTGTTGGTTTTATGACTTGTATTTTCTTGAACGGTTTCAATGGATTTCATTGCTTTCGTTCTTAGGATTTCGCATTTCGTATCGAGCCTTGGAGACCGAAGCAGGAGGTATTGATCATCCGTTGGTGCGTGCAGGTGATCGTGTAGACGACGCGCGAGCGGAGTCTTAGGGGTCTCTCATTCTTCTTCCTATTCAACCAAACTTGTGAGTGGCTCTATTTCGATAAGCACCTTCTTTCCAAGGGCTCCATTCATAATAACATTGACTCAGTGGTACATTCAATCAAACGATACCAATTAAGTAACAAGTTGGATAACAAGATAAGATAAGAAGTAGGCTTGGAACACCCATTGCTTGTCATATAAAACCTTGCATAAATTCATTGATGCATGCATGTTCGTTGGGTGTTTAATGGGTTGGTATTTATTGATAGTTCAAAGTGTTCTTCTATAAACTGCTGCATGTTATTTCATATAACTGTTGGTTGATTGTGATAGTACAGTAAAGCAGTTTCGTACATGATGTTCTTTAAATCGCTAGTAAGTAAATCTATGAAGTTCGGTTCATAGAAATGGTCATGGGAATTCTTGTGCACAAGGGATCCAGGTTCCTGCGAACGGTTACCGGGGCACCGGGCCGTTTCGACCCGGGCGGAATCTACTTTCTTAGTCGTGCTTTAATGAGTTAGCACAGGGAGCGGGGAATTGTAGCGGGGCTAGCTACCCGCGCTGCAAGCGTCGCCGCCAGCCCAGACTAAACCCATGATGGCTCCTAAACAACAAAGAAAGATATTGTGTATATTTAAACTGTGCAGACTAACTATGTCTTCGTGACAGGGAAGGCTATGGTAAGTTGTACAGGTGGTTCAGACGGTACAGGTAAAGTCACCGAACGGTGGCATGTGGAGTTATGTTATTTTGTTCTTGCATACCTGCTAAATGAAATCTGATCTAGGCAAGAATAGAAACCCACCTAAGAACATAATTGTAGCATACTCATTAGATCTCATCTCATGAGCTTGGTAAAGTTGAGCAGCTAGCCTTCACCAGTACTTTTCGAAGTACTGACCCTCGTTGTAGCAGGTTCCCCGGCGCAAGGCAACGCGGCGAGGAGCTGAAGTTCTCTCCGGACTTTTGGGATCCTTGGCGGTTCGTGGCCAAGACTTTTGGAGGCTCAAGCTAGAAGCCTTTCACTCTCTCCGTTGCTGAATATCGCTAAGGCGATGGTGCTTACTCGCACCCAAGGTGTTTTGTGCTTTATTAAATCTATGTAAAGGGACATAATGTATGGATCGGCTATCTCATTTTGCGTCCAAGTTTGTAAGCCCGTGGGGCATTTTATAATTTTGAGTCAAGCGATATAAAAAGATATTCATTATGAATAAAAGAGAAACTTTTCTATGCCTCAACCTTGTGTTATCTTATATGTCCACTCTGTTGCATTGTTCTAAAGAATATCCTTATGCCTAAGGCCTTGTGCACGCGCGCCCTACGCGTGCACGGCATCACGCCCGGGGGACGATTATCGATTAGCCAAAATTGGGGCGTGACAGGCCTCCCCTCGCCGAAGCTCAAAACCCTAACCCTAGGATCCTGTGTCCGACACGAGTCGGACACGTGTCGGACTCAGTTCGACCCTGATTTTCGGGTCCCCTTCAGGTGCGTGTATCTTTTTGCTCGTAGCTCGGTTTTCGATTCCGCAAATTGCGTTGGGAAGCCTATATGACCCTCTCGGTGCCCGGATAAACCGTTCGGGGCATCGCCTCCTGTGGTGATCGCACACCGCGATCCAAAAATAGGAAAAACCAGACCCTGTTTCACCCCGGAACTGAGTAAGCCCCGCCAAACGGGACAACTTGGTCGCGTGCGGTCTTCACAGATACCTAAGCGCCGTCGATACGGACGTGTGGGATTTCGCGGAAGCTGATTCGGGTGTGCGTGCACACCGGAATCAACGCGTATCCGCGGACATCATCCCGTATCCGACTTTTCTGCAATTTATCCTAACTTCGTGCACACTCGTCGGATCGAGATGAAACTTGTGCCATCGGACTCGTAGCGATACGCTGGTCCTGTGGGTCAAGTTTGGTTCGATTCTGAGAACGTTGACGAAATCGCGTGTCGTGGGCCCCACAGGCCCCGCTCGACGGTCGATTTTGTGATCGGCTCATCGGAATCCAATTCTGGAAATTTTGTTGGATTCGTATCATCGTTTCTGACCTGTTGACACTAAGTTTGGTGAATTTGGAGACCTTTGACCCTGACACGTTTTTCGGTGCAAAGCGGGCCCACATGTGGACCCCGTTTTGGTCCGAAATTGCCGTTTTTGCCCTTGTCTCCAAATTGGACCCAAGGACAGGCGTTTCTAGCTATTTGACATCTTCTGAGCATGATGGTAATGTTTATTTCAGCATCCGGACTCATTTCTGGAAATTTCCCCGAGACACCAAACTATAATTGGATCCAAACATCAGGCAAGTACCTGCACTTCAAGTTTAATCTTTATATTGTGATAATTAATTCCTTGCTCTACTAGTACCATTGGATGTTTACACGTAGTGTTAGAATCTGGATTTCATGTCTTGAATATTGGATTTCATGTCTTGCTTTTCGTGTCGGGTGGGAGAATACTAAAAGGCATGTAGTTTACCCTGCCCCTTGCCGCTGTTGGTACAAGACTGTCCATCAGCCGGATCTCGATTTTTCCTGTTTAATAGCCGTCTATGACGGCCGGTTTAACCTTATAGACCCCTACATGCCAACTAGGTATTCTAAATACACAAGTTCACACACATAGTTTCTTGTCTTGTTGCAGTTCCTGTTGTCTTGTTGCAGTTTCATTTACTTGTCTCATTTATTCCGGTTTTACTCATAACCCTGTTTATAGCTTTTTAACTCTTAGTTATTGTTGCCTCTTTTTGCATATTCTCAACATGATACTTAGTCAGTTCTTTTCTTACTTGTCATAAATATTTAGTTTAAATCTTGTTGTGCATTGTGTACTTTGCTCCTTTCCTGACTGGATCTGTTGTTTTAGGCGATGATGAGGACTTTGTCCCTTCCTATTATGGCCCCTATGAGTTAGCAGGTGACCCATATGAGGAGCCAGTTCCCACCCAGGAGGCTACTTCTACAGAGTAGTTAGCAGTAGCTGCTTATTTATTTCCTTTCAGCATATACGCGGGTTTATCCCCGATCTATCTTCTGGCTTTGTATTAACTATGGATCTGTTGTCACAATTTGTTTATGAAATCTTAGCATTTCCTATTTTCGGTTATTTTCCTTGTCTATTTGCTTTACTGTGGATGAGATAGATTCTAAATTACCTGTGGATATGACCTCGACAGCGTACTACCGCCGACTCTGCGGCGTAGGCTGGACGTACCCACGTACTCGTGCCCGAATATCCGGGTGCGGGTCGTGACAGGTTAGAATAAAAAATTCTAAATTTTGAGTTCGATTGGTTATTGAAGTGGGTGAAAAATGTAACTTTTGTTGAAGTAACATGAATAGTAAATCTTCTTTTTGTTAAAGTAGAGAGAAAGTGGCCCTCCAATCAAACGCGTGAAGTGGTATGAGAATTTTTTTTCTTCCGTGCTCCACTTCAGAAGAAAAAACTTCGATATCAAAATTTTGATTTTGTGGCAGACAACATTTACTGTTCATGTCAAATCACAGTAAATTTTGTCTGCAAATCCTCCAACAAAACACATGAAGTGGTCCAAATTTTAAATTTTGACCACTTTCTTGCTCTAAATCCGCGAACCAAATAGGCCCTTAACTAATTAATGTACTTACTCATTTTGGGGTTTGAACTGTTATGAAAATTTTGATCCAAATTTCAGCTTTTAAATTTTATATTATGAAAGTTATGTATTTATGTTTTTCTATTGAGGTGCAAAACTCTACTCCAATGCCATTTTTTTTTACTATATAGTGAAGAACACTTTAAAATGTTCAAACAAATACATGACCTACCAACTTAAGATGTATGTGTTTTACACTTTGAAGTGCTTATCATTATATAGCGATATCATTTATATGTGATAAATTATAAGCTCATATCTTGAACTTATAATTTATTAAATTACTTAGCTTGTAAGTACAAAAATAGACTTGTAATCATCAATAAACTTAATTATTACATAAAATATGCCCAAACAATCATAATCCATTCTTCTTCCTAATTTCTTTGCTTCTAAAAGCGCACACATGTCATATACAAAACTAGTTTGAAACATTTCAAATTAGCAAATAATTGTCAGTGCCAAAAATGGATATTTGGCTCACAAATTAACAGTTAGATAATTTTTAGCAACCAACTTGTTAAGCTTGCAAACAGATTATTATTAGTAGTATGCAACCTAACTATATAATGTTCACGGTTGAACACACACCATCTTGGACTAACTCTGACAAGACGACTGTCACGTCCGGATTCTAAAGAACCAACAAGTAGGCACTGGACGTGATGTCGTACAAGTCTAGATTTCACTTGTACAAGATAAGAAAATAGACAATTAAATGGTGTATCTTAGAAAATATTGGCATTTCAGTGGAACAAAGCAGACTAAGTGAGGTCACAACAAGACATGAAAATAATATCATTTTATTGACAACGACAGCGGAATACAAAGACTTACAATAGATTACAAAGGCTCTTTAAGCCACGACTTAAACTGGCCATACTTGGATTACATTGATCTTGCTGACTTGGCATATAATTTTTTAGTACAAAGAATTTTAAATGTTTCATACATTATGTCATTTATAACAGAAGATAACATTTTTAGGAGAAGAGCTTATGCACGCCCAATAAATCTTTGATGCTTCAGAACTGTTCAAGCCACTCACCGCATCTGAGTACTTGGGAAGCCCATAGATATGTGGGTCAGTACATATCTCGTACTGGTGAGAAGAACTAGCTCACTCACCTAAACCAACACTTCTAATCATGTGAGCAACATTTATTATGTGATCTTCTATTAAGGAGCAGGGTCAACTAATAATTCATAATTCATATGATAAAGTGTAAGAAGTAAAACATGTTATACATAAATTTTATCTATAATAGATATACCGTTCCTGCATAAAATACAAGATATAATACTTACCGCCTATGCATAAGATAATCGTTCACATGCATCCTCTCTACTTGGGTCATTGGTGATTTTGTACCATGTAGGACTTTTACATGGTATTGCGATATATTTCTTCAAAGTAGTAGTAGGTAGCCTTAATGAAAATCCTATAATACATTATGCTCTAAGCACATCACAATATTTTTCCCTAGGGCGAAGAAGTCCCGGTGGTCCATGTATGGATCGAGAAAATTTACCAACATTGTGCACATGTTATCCATGATCATGTAACACATATGCAAACATAATCTTAAAGCATAAATTATATGGTAAAGAAAACATAAGTAAAGCCATCGCATAATCGATCATTCATGCGCTATCAACAAACTCATTCAATATTCTGGTTGGTGACCCGTATATCCCAATATACCGACCATCCCGTGGTACCGTAGTACCAAACCACAATTTGTCTTATTCATTTAAATTAATACTTGGTGATCTATTGATCCCACTTTTCCATCTTTCACTTGGTCGTATCATTTTTCAAGTAACATTACAACATAATATTCTGCGTCATTTACATTAACAATTCATCTTTTATGTGTTCCATTCATTACAACATTATTAAACAATGAGCATTCATTATCTTTTATACCAACTAAAGCAATATTCATGTAAGGAACATAGTGAGGTCACACGAGCATTTTTTTTTATTAGGGCATGAAGGAGTAGATAAGAAGGAACAAGTTTATTCACCTATACAATCCACCTTCCTGCTCTGATCCCACATAAACCCATGATTCCTCTAGAGATGATTTGACGCAATGAACAATCTTCTTACTCGGCATAACCATCCAATTAAGCCACGCTTTATAAAATATTTCATCAGGCAAAGCTAAGCAATATTGCATCATCACTCCAAATATCTTGATTTTTAGCAAAACTTATATCTCAACAGTCTGATCCATCTAAAAGCTAACCAAATGCCTCCGCGCGTTGCGAGGTATTACAACAACAATCATTTACGTGTAGGTAAGGAGCTCTACTGAAGGTCCAGAATTACTTGTATTACGACGCGTCATTCCAGTCTGGACAGCTAGCCCTACTGAAGGTACCACATTACCTGTGCTAGTATGGCAGCACAGTTATCCCTGTTATCCCTAGGCCGAATTAGTCCCAATGTCCCAACGAACATTCGAGTAACTAAATATTTTGCACAAATTGTCCATGACCATGCATGCATATGCAAAATAGCCATAAAACATATAACATGCATGATAACATAAAACTTGAAATAACTATGCAATACTTTCTCTTTTATATTACCATATTCCTCGAGCCATCGCTCGTGCTACTATTCTTTTCAATTCAGGTATTTCTACCTTAGCGACTAAATGGTCTCAAATCTTTTCATATTTCTATTTCTCTGAAACAACATCACTATATTCCACATAATAACATAACAACAACACTATATTTACATGATAACATACTATATTCCACATGTTTATAATAGTTCAATATTCTATGTTTCTATATAAAAAGTTAATATCAATGATATTACTCTATTTTATCTTAGTTCTTTTTCTTAGCATTAACAATCTCATGGCATATATAAACGAAGACTACTATTTTTTTATTTAAGTGTGATGGTAAATAAGAGAATGATCAAAATTATCCACATTTGACGAATCGACTTCATCTCAGGGACAAAGTTATATGCATAATTTTTATGCACGAATTCAAGTCCAACCATGTCCTTCGAGCCAACAAACCAACACAGTACACCGTTCAGAGTGGATTATTACATAATACACCACTAAAAAAAGTTGCGTCCTCAAAACTTAAAAGAATAAACTCCTCTGCATCAATTGACAAATAAAGAAAAGTCCTTATACTTCTCTTATTCGAACTTTCATGACAATTTTTTGACTGAACACAAAGATCAAGACCCAAAACAATCATGGAACACCTTCTATTTTTGATTAAAACTTGAGCAAGTCCTTCTGTACCATAAATATACTAGCAGCAACTCTCCCCTCTCATGCCTTTGCAAACTCTCTAAATCTATAGCTGTGTTAGTCTCGAGGTTTAATCAATGATGGCAGAACAAGAAGTTGAAGTCGAGATCATGAGTTCACAAAAAAAATTCTCTCTGATATACCTTGATTCAAAGAAGAACTGTATAATTATATAATATAGTAGTTGATTACAACTTCTTATGAATCGCATAACGCAAGAACCAAAAACACATTCTTTCTTACAAACACAGTTGTAATTGGGACAGAATATTTACAACTAGAAGAAGAGAGAAGACAATAGAATAAAATTTATTTTTGTTGAGGTGGTAAAGACCACCGTTGCTCAAAGTAAGATTCACCCTTTATCGACGATCTGCTCTCAGGAGCCAGCAAGTTCAAAATAGAACTTATGGAACGCTCGTAGTCACCTCTGAGTATGACTCGAACGGACCCTCTGGACTCCTCTTATCTTATTTATTGTGTATCTCCAAAAGGAGGCCTTATGGCTCTATTTATAGAGAAGGGTGGAAATCCACCTCTGCTCCCATCCGATGTGGGACTAAAATACCAACTCCCCAAAACAAAGAATTGATATTCCAAATCCCCCCATCAATGGAATTACATGCAATCGACGCAGCCCGCACATGCGCACAAAAGCACAATAGTGCATCAGCGCATATGTGCAGACTCACAGATACGCAGTTGCGTATAGCCGCATATGTCTCACATTCACGTATATGCACATGACAACGCATAACCGTGCATGCGTATGCGTAGCAACCATGCATGTAACCCGAGTCCGAGTCCGAGTTCGAGTCCGAGTCCGAGTCCCATGAGAGTGACAAAAAGCATAAATACTTTTATTGAGGAGTTAATTATTTTTCTCCTAATAAAATACCCCTACATGGCATCCACATGTTGTAGTGCCCCGTTTCCCCTGTTCGGAGAGCGCGGCTAAGAAATACTTGGTATCGTTCGATCGGGACAGATTAAATCAAGATCATTTTCTCGTTATGGATTGATTTCTTCGAAATCAAGTCCCACATTCAGCGGATTATGTTTCGAGGAAGAACTTGACGACAGAGTCATGAGGGGCCTTTCCGTTGTGCATTTTTTGCCCATTTTTGATATCATTTTTTTGCCCATTTTTGATGCCCTTTGGTTCCTTTCTTATTGGTTTTGTGACTTATATTTTCTTGAACGATTTTGATGAATTTCATTGTCTTTATTCTTTGAACTTTGTATTTCGTATCAAACTCTAGGAGACCGAGTCAGGATATATTGATCATCTGTTGATGCGTGCAGGTGATCGTATAGTAACGCGCAAGCGGAGTCTTGAAGATCTCCCCTTTCTATCCTCTGATTCACCAACTTGTGAGTGACCTTACTTTTGATTATCTCCCTTCTTCTAAGTCTTCGTTCTTAACAATTTGACTCATTTGTGTGTTCCGATCAATGATACCATATTAATAATAAATGAGTCAAGGTAATAAGAAGCAAACTTGGAACACTTATGCTTGTCACACCACTTCACCGTATGATCTTATTGTTGTGTGCTTGTCCGATGTGCATATATCTATCTTATGTTTCAATTGTAGCTAGAATTTATTCATCTATAATTGTTTTAATATATAGTACATATTTTGTAATATGATCGCTTGAACAAATAGACTATGCCTTCACAATGTGCTAAGTAGTTATGCTCATTTTAATGTCTTGAAATGCTTGTATGATAACCTAGTATTGAGACATTGTATGGTCACGGATAACTTGTGCACAAAGCTTTCGGTTCCTGCGGACAATTGTTGGGGCACCGGGACCGATCCGATCCGGAAGAAATATTTGGATAGTAGTTTGAATCGGATGGAATGTGCATGCAGTGGGGCCTGCTACCTGCGTTATACCCCATCTGTAAACGCCCAGATTTTTAAAATTAAAATATAAATTTTTAGGATTTTTTTGTGATTTTTAAATAATTAAAATAAATGTTCATAGAAATTAATTATTTTTTAGAATTAAATTAAATATTAAAATATTATAAAAATTATATTTTTGAGTGTAAAATAAATAATTAGTTATAGTATAATTTTTCTGGAATTTATTAGGCCAAAAAACTAGTTTTAAATAGTTGAAAACATCATTTTTAAATAAACCAACCTGAACCGAACCAAACCAAAATAAACCTAATTAAAACCAACTAAACCGAACCAACCCTAATGGATCGGATCTAAACCCGACTCGTACCCACAACCCGACCCGCTAACCTGACCCGAACCCATTTCTACTGTAACAGTAGAATTCAAATATCCTCGACTCCGACCGCCGCCCGTTCGCCTCCCCGCCGCCGTGATCTGCCGGCAACCCTTCGTTCCGACTCTGCAGCACCCGCCGGCGACCGGCCGAGCACCGTCGTGCCGCCCCCATTCACGAGTAGTTCAGTCGATTCTGACCCATATACCGGTGAGCTTTTCTTCCTCCTCGCTGTGTCAATTTTCTATCGGTTTATTACCACATATTCGCTGTGTGACCCTCTCGAACCCTATAAAATTAGATTGGGTATCGTGTTCTATGTCGATCGCAAACCGCGATACAAAAACAGGAAAAATATCCCAATTTTGGACTTCAGAAATTGTCCCGAACTCACAAGTTCATGGCAGTTTTACGTTCAACCTGTTTAATAATTCTAAAATTAATTTGAACAGTAAATTAGACAATATAACCAAGTTTTAAACCCTGTAATTAGTTTATTTTATTGTATTATAATTTGTATTTTATTCGATGGTGAAGTTGACCAAAAACTTGGTTTTCAAAATCCAAAATTTCTTGAAACTAGGTGCGTCCCGCTAAACGAGGCGACTTTATCGAGGGAAAATTATACCGAAAGAAGCGTATCTTCAATGCGGACGTGTGGGATTTCACAAAAGTTGGTTTGGATGTGCATGCACACCGGAATCAACGCGTATCCGTCAAAATTGCCCCGTATCGGGCCTGTTCTGAAACTCTTCATAACTTTGTGTGTGCTTATGATTTTGCAATAAAACTTATGCCATCGGATTTGTAGCATTATTCTAGTACTGTGACCCAAGTTTGGTTCAATTCTGAGAACGTTGACGAAACCCCGAATCGTGGGCCCCACGACTCCACTTGAGGAGCGATTTTGTGATCGGCTCATCGAAATCCAGTTCTGGATATTCTGTTGGGTTCGTATCATCGTTCTGGACTCGTAGATACTAAGTTTGATTCTGACACATTTTTTGGTGAGAAGTAGGCCACATGTGGACCCCGCTTTGACTAAAAACTGTCAATTTTGCCCCTGTGTCCAAATGGAACTTATGAGTAGGCAATTCTAGCTATTTTATAACTTCTGAGAATGATGGTAATGTTTATTTCAGCATTTAGAGGAGTACCTGAAGATCTCACTGTTACCGAAGTAATTGGAGGAATTCAAACCCCAAGCAAGTGTACCTTGCAAATCTTGTAGTACTTGCTTCATATTATTCTCTTGATTTATTTATATAATATATCTGTTCAACCTAGGACCGAGAGACATTGCTTAGCTTCCGAATAATATTTGGGTGTTGATGCCGTACGCGAAGTCGTGTAACGTCACATAGAGAGTTGATATCGCGATCCTATATATTTTCGTGCTTGCATTATCAAGTACGTCATACCATAGGACACTTGACACTATTCATATGACAGAATCTTTTCTGATATATTCATGGTGATTCTATATAGGTTACATAATTTGTGACATAGATATTACATATGCATAGCTATCATTATGACTCGCTACATTAGTTATGGACATGAGACGTCGTAGACATGAGACGTGTGATTATATTGGGTGGGGAGAGACACACAGGCTATAGGCTGATTATATATATATATATATATATATATATATATATATATATATATATATATTATTGCAGTGTCGTAGCCTCTACATCAAAGTTTGGCCCACTACGTGATATCACTGCTACAGGCTCCCTGACACAGAGCTTGTAGTGGTCTCAGCCTGAGTTTTAGTGATACTCTAATTTGCATATCGTATAGCTGGTTACATAGTTTGCCCTATTGATATATTTTATATACTGTATTTATTTGGTTTGAGTTATTCTTATACCTTGCTATGTCCCCTGAGAACCTGGATCTTCAGTCATATAATACTAAGAGTCTCAAACTATAGATATATAGATATTGATGAATCTAGTAATACAAAATAGAGAACTAGCAAGATTATACAAATCATACATTATTAGATCTAATAGGACACGGCATGAGGAGTTCTTTCATAGAGCAAAAACAGAATGGTTATGAAGTGCTCTGTGATTGCAAGGTGACCTTGAAGGTAAAAGTAAAGTTCTATAAGACATTTGTAATAAAATTAGTCATGCTTTATTGATCATATGGGCAATCAAATATAATGTTCAGATATAACCATTCAATTTGCATGTTCACATTTTTTTTATATTTACCTATATTGCTAATCCTTAACTTTGTTTCTATCTCATTATTTATTTTAGGCTAAATTACAACTTGATACCCTCAACTATTCAATTTTTTTCTTGATATCCAAAAAATAAAAAAATAACACCCTACCCCCTCACCCTGGCTACACCCCCCGTTCTCAGCAGCGGCAGCAGCAACAACGACTGCGCACGACAAAGTGGGAGGGAGGGAGGGGGTGGAGTAGTAGTTTCGTTATTTTTTTAAATTTTAGGGTATCAAGTTTATACATATCAAAGTTGAGAGTATAACTTGAAAAACTTGAATAGTTGAGGATATCAAGTTAAGATAGATAGTTGTGGCAGAGATCAATTTGTGGTTTGAGTTCACGTCGCTAAAATTTATACAATATTTAATATTAGACAATATATTTATATATGTTATCAATTAAATTCTTTGTTTTCATCTATCTTACCAGATGGCACCCATGACCTGAGCACGTGCACGTCGCTTGAGAGAGACACCTCCTACTGTTAAGGAGGAAGTGATGCCTTCTATTGTTAAGGAGGAAGTGATGCCTCCTATTGTTAAGGAGGAAATGGATGTTAAGGAGGAAGAGATACCACCTGCTGTCAAATTGGAAGCGGTTGTTAAGGAGAAAGTTGTGCCTCCTACTGCTGGACAGGCACCAGCTCAGAGGAGGAGTTTCAGTCACCCCGCACTATCTGAGATTGATCACATAGACGATGTTTATGCGCAGTATCTGAGGGACTGGTATGTGCCCCAGCGTATTGGATATCCTCGAGATTGATACTGTGATATTTTATATACTTTTATTGGGGTTATTGTGTGATTGTGATAATTTTATATTATGCATTTTGTGTGACTGTGATACTTTTATTTTGTGTGTATTGTGTGACTGTGTAATTTTATATACTTTTGTGTTATTTCGTACGTAAAAAATTCAATGGAGGGTTGCTCCAAGTTTGACTATAATATTTGTGTATATTGTGTGACTGTGATACTTTTTATTCATATTAAATGTATGTTAATTTATCGGTGTTGAGTGTTCCATCGAAGGGGTCGGCGAACCCAGAGAATTCAACGGAGGGTTGCTCCGGGTCTATTTATAATTAAAATTTTATAAATTACAGGAAGATTGGTAATTTTTAATATTTTTTTATTTTTCACTAAAATTTAGCGACGTTTAGCGACGTTATTATACGTTGCTGAATACGTCGCTAATTTTGCTGACATGGCAGTATTACCAGGTCATTAAAGACGTCACTGTAACGTCGCTATATAAGTCACTAATTAGCGACGTTTAGTGATGTTTGACAATGTCGCTAATTAGCGACGTTGTGTCGCTAAACGTTGCTAATTTAGCGACACATTTAAGTCGCTAAAAATATCGGTATAGCGACGTTTTTTCTTTCAGCGACGTGCTGAGTTTCGACTTCTGTACAATGTCGTTAATTATGTCGCTAAAAGTGATTAGCGACATTTTTTTTCCATTTAGCAACTTTTTTTGTGTCGCTAATTTGATTTTTTCTGGTAGTGAACCCGACCCATACCCACAACCCGACTTGCTAACCCGACCCGAACCCATTTCTACTGTAACAGTAGAATTCAAATCTTCCCGACTCCGATCGTCGCCGTTCGCCTCCCCCATGCTGCGACCCGCCGGTGACCCTTTGTTCAGACTCTCCAGCAGCCTCCGTCGACCGACCGAGCACCGCCGTGCTGCCCCCATTCACTAGTTCAGCCGATTTCGACCCCTGTTCCGGTGAGCTTTTCTTCCTCCTTATTGTATCAATTTCTGATCGACTTATTGCAACATGTTCGCTGTGTGACCTTCTCGAACCCTGTGCAATTGGATTGGGGTATCGTATCCTGTGTCGATCGTAAATCGCGACACAAAAACAGGAAAAATATCCTAATTTTGGACTTCAGAAACTGTCCCGAACTCACAAGTTCATGGCCGTTTTATATCCAACCTCTTTAATAATTCTAAAATTAATTTGAACAGTAAATTAGATAATATAACCAAATTTTAAACCCTATAATTAGTTTATTTAATTGTGCTGTAATTTGTGTTTTATTCGATGGTGAAGTTGACCAAAAACTTGGTTTTCAAAATCCAAAATTTTCCAAAACTGGGTGCGTTTCGCTAAACGAGGAGACTTCGTCGAGTGCGAATTGTACCGAAAGAAGCGTATCATCAATACGGATGTGTGAGATTTTATGAAAGTTGGTTTGGATGTGCGTGCACACCGGAATCAATGCGTATCCGTCAAAATTACCCCATATTGGGCCTATTTTAAAATTTATTGTAACTTTGTGTGTGCTTGTCGTTTTGCAACAAAACTTGTGCCATCAGATTTGTAGTATTATGCTGGTCCTGTGACCCAAGTTTAGTTCAATTCTGAGAACGTTGACGAAACTTCGTATTGTGGGCCTCACGGCTCCACTTAACGGACAATTTTGTGACCGGCTCATCGGAATCTAATTCTGGATATTCTGTTGGGTTCGTATCATCGTTCTGGACTCGTAGACACTAAGTTTGATAAATTTAGAGAACTTTGTCTCTGGCACATTTTTCGGTGCGAAGTGGGCCACTTGTGGACCCCGCTTTGACCAGAAACTGTCAATTTTGCCCCTTTATGAGACTTATGGGTAGGCAATCCTAACTATTTTTTATCTTATGAGAATGATGGTAATGTTTATTTCAGCATCCGGAGGTGTACTTGAAGATCTCACTGTTACCGGAGCAATTAGAGGAATTCAAACCCCACACAAGTGTATATTGCCAATCTTGCAGTACTTGCTTCATATTATTACCTTGATTTATTTATATGATATATCTGTTCAACCTAGGACCGTGAGACATTGTTTAGCATCCAAATAATATTCGGGTGTCAATGCCGTACGCGGAGTCGTGTAACGTCACATAGAGAGTTGATATCGTGATCCTATATATTTTCATGCTTGCATTATCAAGTACGTCATACCATAGAACACTTGACATTATTCATGTGACAGAATCTTTTCTGATATATTCATGGTGATTCTGTATAGGTTACATGATTTGTGACATAGATATTATATATGCATAGCTATCATTATGACTCGCTGCATTAGTTAGAGGTCATGATCTTGCGGGTTATGGACATGAGATATCGTGGACATAAGACGTATGATTACATTGGGTGGGGAGAGACACACAGGCTACATGCTGATTATATATATATATATATTTATTATTGTAGTGTCGTAGCCTCTACATCAAAGTTAGGCCCACTACGTGATATTACTGCTACAGGCTCCCCGACACAGAGCTTGTAGTGGTCTCAGCCTGAGTTCTAGTGATGTTCTCATTTGCATATCACATAGCTGGTTACATAGTTTGCCCTATTGATAAATTTTATATACTGTATTTATTTGGCTTGATCAGTTATTTTTTTACCTTGCTATGTCCCCTGAGGACCTGGATCTGGATTATATCCCCAGGTATAGCAGAGGAGATCTACCCCGAGGTATACAGGACGGGAACAGACACTGGAGCAGTACCAGCACCAGAAGACGAGGTATTGCCAGAGGATTTTTCCTCAGTATTTTATTATATACTCAGTCATTTCTGTTTCTAGATACTTTATTTCCTGTCTCATGGATTACTGTACTAAACTCATTATCGGGTTATTCCCTGAGACATTTTTATTGAGACTTGATATTGGTTTATATTTTATTTTGATTATTCTGAATTTGATTTGTATTTATCTTCTGTGGATGAGATTAGAATTAGACTGTAACCTGTATCGTAGACTATTATATTGTTTTACAGCTTAAGTACACTCTAACGGGTCCATTAAATTGGGTTTGCCCATTGGAGTGTGCTGTTGGCCATTGTCTCGTGGCTAGTACCTCAGAATTTTGGGACTGGGGCGTGACACCATCTCCGTTCAGAGACTATAAAATTGTCCAATATGGATAGTGACGCCAATGACCTATTGTATATTTAAACTGTGCATGCTAACTATGTCTTCTTGGCAGGGAAGGTCATGATAAGATTTGTGCAGGTGGTTCAGATGGCAGGTAAAGTCACCGAACGATGGCATATTTATTTTAGTTATTTTAAATCTTTTACATGCTATAACTTGAACTAAGACCTGATAAAAAGACCATAATATTAATTTGTATGCTTTATTGCATGAATACTATATCGATTTGGTTAGTTGAGTTAGCTCGTCCTCACAAGTATTTTTAAAGTACTGACCCTCGTTGCAGCAGGTTCCCCGAGCCAAGGTGACATGGCAAGGTGCTAAAGCTTCTTCTTTCCCAACCAGTCCATTACTCGGTGCACTCTGTTCGTGTCTTTTGAAGCTTATACAAACCATCCCAGAGCTTGTGCGTACTCTTTATGCAACTATGAGACAAGGCAATATCTTCGCCCGCAAGTCTATTATCTTTTAAAATTTTAGTATGTGATGTATTATATGGAACGACACTCATTTTGTGTCCATCTTGTAAGCCGGTGCGACATCCCTTAACTTTTGAGTCAAAAGTTTGTAACAAAGATGTACATTATCAATAAAGAAAAATTTTCTTCATTGTAACGTGTGTTCTTTAGCTTTCTCACTCTGCTGTTGTATTTCTATATATAAATTATTATGTTAGGCTTTGTCGGGCGTGCCTTATGCTCGTATGGCATTAAGCCTGGGGGACGTATAATGATTCTACATAATCAAGACGTGACATTTTGGTATCAAAGCATGGTTTCATATCCTTTGGCCTCGTGTCAAAAAAGTTTTCATAAAATGACATTGTCCCTCCCTGTTGAACTCTTGAAATTGTTTGGCTAAAATAAGATGCGTTCCATACAGTGAGTCCAGAATACTCTATGAGACTGATAAAAATTATTTAAGGAATGGCTCAAACGCAAGGAACAACGCAAGTAGAACACAAGTGCAAGCAAGTACTTTGGGTACTTTGGTAAGCTCCGAGAGCCAACAACATGCGCCCCCGTCGACCCAATTGAGTGGATTATGCACATATTTGAGGCACAACAGTAAAGGGATAAGGCCTGAAAGGACAAATTTAAGAAGAATCTAGAAGCCCGGTTCGTGGTCCAACAGGTAGATACCCTGCAATAGATCATTCAGGCCATTGCTTCCAACCATTCCGTAATGACAACGACACATGTATAACAACCAGCAAATAAAGTCGAAATGCCTCAAACCCCAAGGAAGAAGGATGTGACTACCTTCGACTCTGTCGACTTCAAAAAGGTCTACAATACATTTTTTTGCGGGACTGAGGACCCTGTCGTGGCACTATATTGGTTAGCTAAAATAGAAGACCACTTTAAACTGTTAGAAATACTTGAGATCAAGCGAGTTGCCTGTGTCCAACTCTAACTTCGTCTGAAGGCGAATAATTTATGAAATATACATCAAAGATCTCTCTCCGCTGACGATGAAGATGAGATGATCTCATGGGCTACCTTCCGTAGCACGTTTGAGGAGGAATTTATGTCATGGCCCAATCCAGTAAGGGTCGATCATCCTCGCTTGGTCCTTACAGAACCGATCGACTTTGCTTGGGCGTGATGTCGTACAAGCCTAAGTTGCGCTTGCACATGGCATAGTACCTGCACAAGACACAAGTTAGACAAAAATATACATATATTGAAGCACGTAATATAAAATACAGAGAACCAAAGTTGAACACATTTGATAGGAACACAAAATAATTTCTTTATTGAATATTTAAAGATTGGATTACAAAGTACTTGCTTGTCTGATTACAAAATATGCCATAGATGGCTTATAAGTCTTTTTATAAACATAAAACTAGCCACAACGTCCAAATATCAAATCCTTTTAGTAGGACCAAAATAGAACATCTAATAAAAGAGCTTGCCACAGGAGAGGAAAGTAAATGGAAGCAGCACGAGCACAGTTTTGCTTAAAGGGATGCCCTCCTAAAGCTTCAAAATGATCGCCAAACTCTTACTACCATAACATGGAGATTGTCCACAAACATGGGTCAGTACTACTATATGTACTGGTGATCGACTGTGGCCAAACTCACCTAGAAATCCACACTAAGTATACAAGTGAAGCTAGCATTATTAGATGATCTTTCTAATTGTCTAGGTTCTTTTTAACAATTTGCAAAAAAACTTAAACAAAAAAGTAGACCATGCTTGCGATAAATCTTACCCACGGCCAACCGGTTATCCCTGTAGCAGACACACAAGTTAGCAATAATTTGCATAAACATATGAGGTTCAATTTTCTGTTTGCCTCTACATCAAATGGTTAGGTATATATGAAGGCTAGCCTAAAATGCGTCCTAACTACATGATGGTCCGTAGGTTGCCCCATGATTAGCAGCGGTGACTCAAGGTTCAGCTCTGCACTGGTACGCACGTATGGTAGCAGCTGTGACTCAAGGTTCAGCTCTTCACCAATACACACGAATACTAGCAGCTGTGATATCATGGTTCCGCTCTTCACTAATAGACAAAATACCCCACTATATCACAATAACTGTATGCCTCAGGGTGCAACAAAATCTCTTCTGGACCGACCGATCTTCAGTGCCTCAAGAACCGCTCAAGAGATAAACCTTGTTCACAAGTTGTCCGAGACCAATGTATGACATAAAACATCTATCAGATAAGACACTACTATGCATAGTTCTGAACAACTAGCTTATAATTTCATCTACTCTTTTTTTTATACTGATTATATTCGAAACATAAGGACTTGTTATAGATCGGTTTGCGCAGCATAGGAACGAGGGACATGTAACATAAACTTGATAGTAAAGCAAGTTCTAATATTTCAAGCATGTAGTATATTTCTTTTTAGCTTATCTTGTTAGTGACTTATCATTTGAAACATAAGAACATGCAATTCAAGTAAACTAAAGATCATTTTATTAGGCATACAGACTAAGGATTCATCAAAGGGCTGAATCCAATCACCGAACGAATCAACACGAGAGATGGGGAAGCCTTACGCAGCAATCACTCCTTGGTTATGTGTCCTAAAATTGTTACAATACTTGGTTAGCATCCTTCGATCTCTTTCTTTTATGATTCAAAATGAATGCGCAAGCGAGGAAAGCGAATAATAAAAACCAAATTATCAAAAGCAAGACAAAACACAAAGCAACACAAAATCAAGCAGCAAAATATCCAACAAAAACTCTTGGACTTATTCCAATAGAAGTCGTTCCATTAGTTAGAAGGATTCATTACATTCTGCCCATGATTGATTTAGCGGTAAGGTTTCTTCGAGACTCGATTCTCAATCGAGTCAAAGTTACAAGTGTTCTATGAGTGAACTGCTAGAAGCGGGGCATTTCATAATACCCCACTGAGAAGAAGTTTCGTCCTCAAAACTTAAGAGATCAAGGATTCGAGGATCAAGTCATCAAGAGGTCAAAGGAATAAGACTCACCAATATTGTGTCCGCTCGTATCGCGCTCAATATTTAGCTGATATACTCTAGGCTTTCCCGTCTAATCAGTCTGCCTAATGGCTAGAGCTGAGGCCGGCACGGGGTTCGGATTCTCATTCTGACCAGTGTTGTCTTTGTGGTGCAGTGTCAAAGCCCTATTGTTTAGACAATCTTGAATCATATGACCCTATTGTCCATATCTGAAGCACCCCTTGATAAAGTGATTAGAAACTTCCTTAGTGTGTCCCGGACAGCCGCAGAAGATACACTCCTTTTTGCGGTACTCATCTGCATTGGCCTTCTTTTCACCATTGTGGTATCTTTTAGCAGGAAGATTTCGAGGAGCCGATGCCTTTTTCAGAACATTTCTAGGCTTGAACTGCTTGTTCTGAACTGATGCCTCAAAAGCTTTAATGTAAGATATGCATTCATGATTCATTACATCCTTTCTGAGGTCGTCATTCATCCTTTGATGAACTGGTGGGTACGGGACATATCGTTAGGAATCATTGAGCTAGCAAACTTAACAAGCTTGGAGAATTCTGACTCATAGTCTTTGACGGACATGCTTCCTTGCTTAAGTTCAGTGAACTCATCTTCCTTCCTCTGTCTGACAACTGGCCGAACATATTGTGCAAGGAATGCATCCTTGAACATCCTCCGACTAATTTTTCTATCCTGGTATTTATGGCAATATTCGACTTCTTGATCTACCACCAGTCGTGTGCTCGTAATCGTAGCTATATGACTGCATATGCCATCCTCTTGTTCGTAGGTATCGAAGCAAACTCAAATAAGCCCTCCAACTTGGTGACCCAGTCTATCACTTTATCAGGCATGGTCCTACCTTTGAACTCTGGAGGGTTCAACTTCAGAAACTTGGAACCCCTAAAGGTAGACTTTCTAGTCGCCCATTGAGGCTCATCAGTATCTGTTAAGCCTGCTCCCCGAGGCGTAGTTGCGGCTGTCAAAGGTGTCATGATGGTCCTCGATGCACCACTGGTGGCTGCAAGTGTTATTACTATTTGAGTCAGAGAGTCAAGCTGTTGTTGCTGTGCCAAGGCTCTAGCATCAACCTGTTGCTTCTGAGCTTCGAACCATTCATGTTGGGCCTCGTATCGATTATTCTAATTTTTTAACATAGCAATCAGCCTATCGACTTGGACATCGCTCACGCTCGCTACGTGCGATGTCCCTTGGTTACCTATTTTAGTCATCTCACTTCAAAAGAGATTAGCTTGCATTAGTCTCATAACGTATTATGGACTTATTGCATGAGACATTAGATTTTTCATACTTTTCAAGATCGGGACATTTAATACCTTCGATTTACTTATATAGATTCGCAACCATTTTCGAAATTCGGAACTTTTAAAATCGCTTGAAAACTTATATCATTTTTTAAAACAGTATTTGAAGAGGCCAATGACGTAAAGCCGTGCTCTGATACCAACTTGTCATACCCCAATCCCGTAAGGGCCGATCATCCTCGCTTGGTCCTTACGGAATAGATCATCCTCTCTTGGTCGTGATACCATGAAAGCCTAAGTTTCTCTTGCACAAGGCATAATACCTGCACAAGACACAAGTTAGACAAAAATAAACATATATAGAAGAATAAAATATAAAATGCAGAGAACGAAAGTTGAACACATTTGATAGAAATACAAAATACTTTCTTTATTGAATACTTGAAGATTGGATTACAAAGTACTTGCTTGGATAATTAAAAAATATGCCATAAATAACTTACAACTCTTTTTACAAACATAAAACTAGCCACAATATCCAAATATCATATCCTTTTAGTAGTACCAAAATAGAACATCTAACAAAAGAGCTTTCCACAAGAGAGGAAAGTAAATGGAAGAAGTACGAGCACAATTTTGCTTAAAGGGATGCGCTCCTAAAGCTTCAAAATGCTCGCCAAACTCTCACTACAAGAACCTGGAGATTGCCCACAAACGTGGGTCAATACTACAACATGTACTGGTGAGTGACTGTAGTGTCCCGCTCCTTGTAGACACTATGTACAAGTGATATCGCCTTGCTTGCTCGAACAGAAGTCTTCTCGGAGAGTTCCTGACTGATTCATCAATGTGAGTGGACAGAACTGCATTCTCTGATTCTTGCATGACTTAATAATAAATCTGAGTTTTTGAATGCTTGTTTGCTTAAAAAGATAAGTTTTATAGAGAAGAATGATAGAACCGACTCAGCATGCTAAATAAGATAACTCACATAGCTTGTCATTGAAACGATTTTGCTTGCTTGCTTGCCTAACTAGAGAACTGGAAATGCTTGTCTGAAATAAGATAGAACCATTGCTTTGTATAAAAAGAGCATAAAAAATGTTGTATGCTTAGTTACACCGACACAGCTATCAAATGAACCCTTGCTATGCTAAATAGATAAGTAAATAGATCGCTTGAATAAGTCCCTTTGAATACATGCTAAGAAAGAGATAGATATTGCATGCTAGATATAAAATTGAAATCGTGCTTGCCATTATATATTTTGCTTGTCTGTTTTGCTATATCAAACTGCTATAAGTCTGAACTATACAAGAAGTGACCAATAGTGTGCCATGATGTTCCGTTCCTTTGGAATCTAGGAGGGTGTGCTATTAGATATGTGAAAAGATGTGTTTACTTGAATGAATGAAAAGAGAAGAGTTTAACAGTCCACCCTGATGTTTCGTTCCTTCGGGTTCTGGGAATTGGTCGGTCCGGAAGGGATTGTGAGAGCACCCTGATGTTCCGTTCCGAAAGGATCTAGGGGGTGTTGTTGTCCATCAATGGGGCAAGTCATGGACCGTCATATAGATAGGGAGCATGAGGTTTACCTTCTTGTATACCTATCATTTGTTGATACCAAAAGATTAATTCATAAGTTTATCCATATATGCATATTGTGGCTAACTTGTGTGTCTATTGCAGGATAACAGTTCGATAATGGAGTAAGAAATATATGTGTATACATATAGCTTGCTCCATCATTGAAATGTGCATCATAGAGTTTATCTGATAGTGCTTCATGCATTCACATCGGTCGGACAATGACTATTAGTGTAGAGCTGAACCTTGGTCACATCTGCTAATAGCATCAGAATGTTAGTCATTGATTAGCTGGATTACCGCTACTGATCCTGAGTTTCTCGGAGACCAAAATTATATAGATATTTTGCTTGTATGCTTGAAAGTATGATAGTTTACTTAATGTTTGCTTTGATTTGAGATGATCAGTCCATTAGAGAGCTTTGCCTTGAAGAGTAAGATTTTGATGCACAATACATGCTGTGCACTGCACGATAGAACAAATATCCCGATTGTATGCTTATTGTTCGAATATGCAAAACTATTTCCAAGTTATATTTTCAAAAGATGTAATCTGACTATAATCCTGAGCTGTATGAAATGAAATTAGGTAAAACAAGCAAGATCAGTAGTAATGTAATATTTTGCCACATGCTTACTTAGTGTGGGTTTCAGGGGATAAAGTTTTATTTAGTTGTTTATACTCACCAGTACTTATAAAAGTGCTGACCCACCAATAATTTGCTTGTTCTCAGGTGCCTGATCATCCGAGGAAGCGATAGCCGTGCCTCGTCCTAAGGAACCGAAAATCTAGAGTCGATGTCATGAGCCATATCGAATTTGAGCTAATTTTATATAGAGGGACAATGTATGGAATGGTGTCATTGTAATCGAGAGAAAGAGTGCTTGAGCGATCTGTAACCTCGGCCATGCGTCGCTTGCAACACTTTCGAATATCAATAAAAGAGCTTGTTTTCGTATGCCATTGTGTTCTCTACTTTTCTGCAATATTTGTGTGCCGCTGCTTCAGTATTAAATAGCTTACTTGTCCTTGTTCAAGCTTTGGCCTTGTGCAAGTGTACTTTAGGCTTGCACGGCATCACGCCCATGCAAGGACGATCGGTCCGTAGGGACCAAAGCGATAACGAACGGCCCTGCGGGACTGGGGCGTGACAATGATTGTGGCCAAACTCACCTAGAAATCCATACTAAGTATACAAGCGAAGTTAGCATTATTATGTGATCTTTCTAATTGTCTAGGTTCTTTTTAACAATTTGCAAAGAAACTTAAACAAAAGAGTAGACCATGCTTGCGATAAATCTTACCCACGGCCAACCTGTTATCCCTGCCGCAGACACATAATTTAGCAAAAAATTTTATAAACATATTAGGTTCTATTTCATGTTCGCCTTTGCATCAAATGGTTAAGTATGCAAGAAGGCTAGCCTAGCATGCGCCCTAACTACATGATGGTCCATAGGTTGCCCCATGATTAGAAGCAGTGACTCAAGGTTCAGCTTTGTACTAGTACGCACATATATCAACAACTGTGACTCAAGGTTCAGCTCTTTACCAACACACACGAATACTAGCAACCGTGACTCAAGGTTCTGCTCTTTACCAATACACACGAATACTAGCAGCTGTGATATCATGGTTCCGCTTTTCACTAATAGAAAAAATACCCTACTAGATCACAAGGATCGTATACCTCAGGGTGCAACAAAATCTCTTCCAGACCGACCGATCGCCAATGCCCCAGGAACTTCTCAAGAGATAAATCTTGTGCACAAGTTATTCGAGACCAATGCATGACATAAAATATCTATCATATAAGATACTACTATGCACAGTTCTAAACAACAAGCACATGATTTTATCTACTCTTTCTTTTCACATGGATCATGTTCGAAACATAAGGACTTGCTATAGATCAATTTGTGAAACATAGGGGCGACTTTCACTTTCAACCCGATTGATTCACCGCCTACGTGCCCTTTATGCCCAGTCATTCCGAAGTTGTGCAACATAGGAATGAGGAACATGTAACATAAACTTGATAGTAAAGCAAAGTTCTAATACTTCAAGCATGCAGTATATTTCTTTTTAACTTATCTTGTTAGTGAGGTATCATTTAAAACATAGGAACATGCAATTTAAGTGAACTAGAGATCATTTTGTTAAGGGCGCAAACTAAGGATTCATCGAAGGGCCAATGCCACTCACCGAATGAATCGACTCGAGAGAAGGGGAAGCCTTACGCAGCGATCACTCCTTGGTTATACGTCCTAAAATTGTAACAACACTTGGTTAGCATCCTTCGATCTCTTTCTCTTTTGATTTGAAATAAATGTTCAAGTGAGGAAAGCGAATCATGAAAACCAAATCATCGAAAGCAAGAAAATACAAAGCAACACAAAACCAAGCAGCAAAATATCTAACGAAAACTCTTGGACTTATTTTAATAGAAGTCGTTTCATCAGTTGGAAGGGTTCATTGTATTCCTTCCATGATTGATTTGGTGGTAAGGTTTTCCCGAGACTCGATTATCAACCGAGTCAAAGTTACAAGTGTTCCATTAGTAAATCGCTAGAAGTGGGACATTACATTTTATACTTCAACCCGTTCGTTGTCAAAAGGAGAACGAGTTCGTGCATTTGCAATAAAAAAGCATGACGGTAAAATAATATGCCGCAGAATTCAATCGGCTTGCCAATTTTGCCAGCTCTTACCTATCCGACACGGCAAGTCAAGCCAGACGAATCAAAGGCGGCCTGCGACCTACCATTCATGCACACGTAGTCGCTCCACAGTACCAGATGATACGGGAAGTCCTTATCCATGCCCTCATCCTAGAACCGTAATATCCTTCAACTACTGCCAGCACTATGCAACATTCTTATCACAAATGCCCTAGTAATACGGGAGGACACAATGCTCAAAAGCGTCTAAATAATGGCAATTTTTAGGGCCATAATTTACGGCATGGTCAAGGGCAATTATGTACCTTTTGCAAACTACCAGGGCACACCATCAACGACTGTCGTCGTAAGAATGGGTCATATTACATTATGGTGAACAAGGATATTTAGCTAGTTGTTGTCCGCGTACCCCTCATCGTACTCAACAACAGAATCCAGCTCAACTGCCCCAAGAAAATTGGCCTACGCAACAACAAGAGCGTCGTCCAAATATTGTAGGCCGGGTTTATGCATTGACGCGGGACGAGGCGTTCACCTTGGACACCGTAGTGACAGGTATATTAATTTTAATTAATGTTCCTGCACGAGTACTATTTGATTCTATTACCATACATAGTTTTGTATCGGCAAACTTCGCTAGGGAACATAAATTTCTTTAAACACCGTTAGGCCTAAAGCTTAGCGTCAGTATCCCATCGGGCATGGACTTGCCTGCTAACTCAGATTGTCACGACGGCTGCATTTGCATCGGAGGGCAAAAATTGTGTCACGCCCCGCTCCCAGAATACTGAGTAAATACGAGGACTGACATGGCCAACCACACCTTGCAGAATACCGAAGTAAGCCATAATGTGCTAAGATTGTCTAGAAGATACATGGGTAGACTCTAGAATGCTATAAAGTCAGTCCTAAAGGCCGACAAACCTACTATCTCAATCCTTCAACATCAAGTACAAGTGTATATCATATATGAAAGTAAAAAAGGCATCTCAAATTACATACCATATATGATCATGAAGCTAGTGAATACAAAAGGATGTATTAGCAGAGTATAATTGTACATGATCAAATATATCATATATGGTCTAATATATACATCATGTTTACCGAAATCAGAGAAGTGATCTCAAAATAAGGGGCTAACACTGCCTCTTGCTAAAATACCATAAAATAAAATAATACTTTGAGGGGTGGAGGAAGAAAACCCACTCGCGAGCCTCGACCACAGTTCTACGAGTGGGAGCTATCTTGCTGGAAGTACGGTGGACCCTGGTTCTCCTCGGGGAAATTTGTCCATAAAAAACCAGTGGAGTCAGAACCCCAAGCAACAAGTACCATAAAGGAGCTCAAGGTGATAGATCAAACACATCACAACGTATAGCAGAAAAGAACATATAAAATAAATGCGGATCAAAACTTATACGATACCAATATACTTGTCTTAAAATATACCGAAAAAACTAATAACAAGTGCTACAATAAAAAGTAAGGCAACGAACGACAAGAGGGCGTAGGAACTACTCTAGATCGGAACCACAACCCTTAAACCAAACAAGGACCGGGGTTGTAGTCCTTCACCCGAGAAAAACTTTGCACTCTAACGACACGCCGAGAGAAATAAAACTAAAAGGGCGAGCTATAAATGAAAGTAACAACATTTATTGCACGGCCAAACAGCTTTATGGCTTGCTACACTGTCTTAATTACTAAATGCATATTTTAAGAATATTGCTATCACCGGTACTGTAGTCAACCCAGATGGCCAAGGATACTCTTATCGAGTAAACTTAAATGCATATTCAATATCACTACAACATAACTTCTTACTTTGTCATAAACAAAAATTGAACTTCTAACCATAAACTTAAACTTTTGATCATAAATTTGCTTTATAAACATAAACTTGTATATAAACTTGTCTTGTAAGTGCCGCAGCACACGTAAACTTGGTCAGTCAATGACCTCTTTCCTAGCAGGGTTGGTCCATGCCGTTTGGGGCCCTTAGAGATTGCGGTAGTCGGTAGCGCAATATTCTTTCCTTCCAAGGATTTAGATAAATCTTATTTTGTTTAATCATTACTAAATTATTTTGAGTTCTCAAGTCGCGAACACTCGAGAACTCCCTAGAATGACGAGTCAAACGTATGATCTTTTTATAAGATATCATATTTGTGACACACAATATATTGGAAAATATTCACACTCGATTGTTCGATGCCAAATATAATAGATTTTCATACACAAATATTATTGTGGTGTTATGAGGATTGTGAACTTGTATATAAACTTTTCTCATGAACTATATGCAAAATTTGTCTGGTAACATAAACTTGTATCAACATAAGGAAGCACAAAAAATAATCACTAAAATAAATTATTAAATGAACATAATTAAAAGAAACACAAAATACGCACAAGGATTTCTGGTCGCATGCGTCCACTGGCCGCATTGACTCACTGGCCACATACACTCAATCCTAGGGGTAAGTGCTGAGTGATGGGTCATTAATGCATGTTAGAGAAGTGATTAAAAGTGATATATGTGACATGCCATAAAGTGTCAGGGAGACAAAGACAAGAATCATAAAAATATGTATCAAACAATTCAGAGTCATGCGTCCAAAGTAAGCAGCTCTGGCCGCATGAACTGCTTGCCGCATAGGTCTCTCAGCCGCATAGATGTTCTCTGAACTTAGAAAAAAATTTATTCGTTCAGCGAGTGAATACTGTCACGCCCCAGTCCCAAAATACGTAGGACTAGGATACGTAACTATGCCAGCCGCCCGTATATATGGCAACTCCAATATATGGAAACCATATATACGTGCGTACGCTGTATAATGATCAATAAATCACCAGTGGTATAATTAAATAAAAAAATCACAGGGTAATATCAAAATCTCATCCACAGAATCAAATATGAATAAACTATAACCATGTAACTAGATCTCAATGACAAGTATCTAAAGAATGACAGTCAGATGGAAATAAATCTACTGCCGAAATAGAATATAAAAAAAATGAACCAGAATACACACCATATAAGAACAACATCTGACAATCCCGAGGCTCGAAGAGAAGATCTCCTCGGAATATACATAACATGTCCGGATCTGTGCTCCTGCGAATACTCGAGAACATATACACCTGGCAGGGGACCAGGTCCTCAGAGGGACATAGCAAGATACAGAAAAATGACATGCCATAATGTAAATACTGAAAAAATAAATGGGGTGTGCTAACCATCTAAGTGAATGCAAATTAAAGACCTTGTAGTACGCATGGGAATGTGTCGGCTAGACATATGCTGACGTAATTCACCAATCGTCATGACCGGCTAGTATATGCCACATATGCCCCCGTCGCAAGGGCACAAGCAGTACCCCATCCTCCTCGGAGCATGGTAACGGAAACAAGAAAACCAACACCCCATCTCCGAGCAGCATGGTATCAGGCAACAGGAATACCCCATCTCCGAAGAGTATGGTATCAGGCAACAGGAATACCCCATCTCCGAAGAGTATGGTATCAGGCAACAGGAATATATAAGGAGGGGGTGTCCCATACGTCTACTAGTATCTTTCCCGCCCAATACAGATGTACAAGTCGTGAAAACGACGTGGACACCTCCTACTATGATGCAAGTCTCAATAAAATAACAACTGAGCTAAATACCGCTACACGTGTTGCTCACACTGATGGCCAGTCGCGCATGAGGCACGCGTCCCTACATGTACTCACTCTGTGACGTGTAATGATACGTGTCAAGGCCTGGGAAGTTATATCAATAACTTCACAACTTTAGGTGGGTCTACTAGACACTAGGTCAGACACAAGTCCTAACGTCAACACCATCGTTGACTGCACCCGAGCTTTCTCGGACGCGCACATTTATATAATATTAAAACATGTAACTAACAATAACTGAATTTAAACAGTACAACAAGGCAAGGTATACTTGCCTGGCAGGAGAGCTACAAATATAATGTCCAGATGTCAAATGCCAAAAGTCAGAACTATGGCCTCAGAATAAATGTCTCCGGATACTGAAATAAACATCACTAACAGTCTCAGAAAATATCAAATAGCTAGAAACGCCTGTCCTTAAGTCCAATTTGGACACAGGGGCAAAAATGACAGTTTTCGGTCAAAGCGGGGTCCACATGTGGCCCACTTTGCACCGAAAAACGTGTCAGGGTCAAAGGTCTCCAAATTCGCCAAACTTAGTGTCCACAAGTCCAGAACGTCGATACGAACCCAACGGAACTTCCAGAATTGGATTCCGGTGAGCCGGTCACAAAATCACCCGTCAAGTGGAGCCGGTGGGGCCCACGATACGCGATTTTGTCAACGTTCTCAGAATCGAACCAAACTTGGCTCACAGGACCAGCGTATCGCTACGAGTCCGATGGCGCAAGTTTCGTCTCGATCCAACGTGTGTACACAAAGTTGCAGCGTGTTCCAGAACTGACGGATACCGGGCGGTGTCGGCGGATACGCGTTGATTCCGGTGTGCACGCACATCCAAATCAACTTCTCCGAATTCCTACACGTTCGTATCAACGTCGCGCACGTTTTGGTAAATACCGCGTGCGACCAAGTCGTCCCGTTTGGCGGGGCGTACCCAGTTCCGGGGTGAATCGGGTCGATGTTTTTCCTGTTTTTGGATCGCGTGCCGCGATCGCCACAGGACGCGATGCACCGAGCGGGTTGCACGGGCACCGAGATGGTTACACAGTCTATACGACACAACTGACGGAATTGAAATTGGAATTACGAGGAGAGAGATATCGTTACCTGAACAGGGCTTCGAAAACAGCGAATTCTTCGTGTCCGACACGTGTCCGACACGACACGGCGCTGCTGTGTCCTGATTCATCTCCGCCGTGTCCGGACCGCGTCCAGCTGCTGTGTCCGAGTTCTGCGGGGCCGATGTGTCCGAGGTTGGGTGGCTAGGTCGTGGCCAGCGGGGTCGGGTAGCGGAGGGCGGCGACGGAGATGGTGTCGATGGTGGTGATGATAATAGTGGTGGTGGTGACAGATGATGGTGGTGGCGGTGGAGGGAAGAGGCTGCGAGGGGGAGAGGGTGGCGGAGGCGGGGCGACGTCGCCGGCGGAGGGCGGCGAGGGAGTCCGGCGAGGGGGAAGTCGGGGCGGACGCAGGCGGCCGCGGGAGGAGGAGCGGGAGGCTGAGGAAGGCGGAGGGGGAAGGGGCCAGCGGGGGGGGGGCGGAGCTCGCCGCGGCGGGGGGGGGGGAAACTCCGGCGGAGCCGCGGAGACACTCGGCGGTCGGGGGAGAGAGGAAGGAGGAGGAGAGAGGGAAGTCAGAGGAGAAGGAGTGGAGGGGAGAGAGAGAGGGGGGAGGAGAGAGAGCCATGGGGGGGAAAACTCCGGCGGGCGGCTCGCGGGGCAGCTCGCCGCCGGCGGCCGAGAGAGGGGGGGGGGGCAGCTGCGGCTGAGGGGAGGGTTTGGGATTTCTTTTCTTTTTCTTTTTCTTTTTATTTTATTTTATAGAAAACATTATTAATTAAATAAGAAAATATCTATGGATATTTGTTTGGGATATTTTGGGATATTTTAGGATGTTTTCGGGATCTTTTCGGGTGGGTCCCGCGTCCAAATGGACGGTGCAGGTTCACCGGCAAATGAGGGGGTGACACCTCGCACTGCAATTTGCAGGAAAGTCCCGATAATTTCATAAATTGCGTAAAGGCCCTATTTTGGGAAATTGTGCAATTACGAAATTGTCTGGAAAAATACCTGATTCCTGAAAATTCTAAAATTCACAGAATTGAGGGAAATAGCTATGTGAGGGTCCCGGGGGAATGGGGTTGAGTCTGGGCAGGGGTTGGGCCTGGTTTCTGGGTGATACGGATCACCGTATTTATTAATTAATAAATACTGCGCACGGTGTTCTCTAATTATTTAGAGGCAGTTAGGGTCATAATTTTTCTACGGTGTCAATACACTAAATGTAGTATACTCAGTGTAGAAAATTAACGTATTTTTGTTTGGGCAAAACAGGTGTATGTTAGGCCTCAAATCTCTATTGGTACAGAGGTGGGTAAAGAGCAGGAAATAAAATAGGAAATAAATACGGACTTTTGTAACGATATTTGTGCGTCTCCAACGAGGCTTAAAATAAAGCATCTGGGAGTTGCACAAAATTCAGAAAAATAGTCTGACATGTCTAGGACAGGTATGTGAACTTTGTTTGGGAATAACAGTCAGGTTAAAGCTCCAATAATTCGGTGACGGACAGGTGTACAAGTCAACAGGATATGTAAGCAAAATTAATTAAAATATTGCCATAAATCCTAAATTGTTAAAATAATCCTAAAAATACTGAAATCTGGTCGAGGGGGTTTACAATCTACCCAACTTATAAAAATTTCGTCCTCGAAATTAAAAGTAAGCCACGGTAGAAATCAAAGACGGCATAAGATATAATTTAACAAAGTAATTTATATCTTGGTTTACGAATAGGTTCGAAAATGTTTACGCATGTCGTCTACACTCTTCCAAATAGATTCTCCTGGCGCGTCATGCTTCCATGCCACGCGGATCAAGGGAATAGACTGATTCTCAACACTTTCTCAATGATCAAGGATTCCCACTGGTTGCTTTTGATACGACAAGCTCAGCCTAATGGTGATCTCTGAATGGTTGAGAACCTGACTGCTATCTGTCACATTTCGCCTGAGTTGCGATACGTGGAATACATCAAGTACTCCCTCAAGTGAAGGTGGTAGCGCAAATTGATATGCCACTACTTCCACTCTTTCTAGCACGTCAATGGTCCGATATACCTTGGACTCAACTTGCTGTGTCCTCCGAATCAAATGGTGTCTCTAGTAGGTGATATTATCAAGAAGACATGATCGTCCTTTTTGAATTCCAAGGGACGATGATGACGGTTTGCCTACTACTGTTGTCTGTCTTGCACTGCTCGCAAGGGTCCTTGTTTTACTTAACTGCCTTTACTGCGTTGACTACCAACTCTGGTCACGTGAATCCTTGTCTGGTACAATGCTGATTGGTATGCCATGCAATCTTACGATTTGTCTCACATAAGTAATGTCTCCATAGCTTCAGAGTAATTACGACGGTTGCAAGTTCCAAATTCTTCTCATGTACTCATAATTGTCTAGATGCATATGCCATTACCTTGCCATCCTGTATTAATACGCATCCCAAACTTTTTCCTGATGCGTCTGTAGATCACAACCGCCTGATCCGGATGGAATAATCAATACGGTGCTGTGGTCAGTCGCTTCTTAATCCTCGAAAGCGGCTTGACACTCGTTGGTCCATAGGAATTCTTAATCCTAATAAGTCAACCTAGTCATAGGTGCTGCTATTCTTTTTTCAGGAGTCAATCAATTGTTCATCCAGGTAAAATCCATTTAGACTCCTGACAGCAAAATGATACATTCTTCATCGTATCACTTGGGTTCTGAACTTGACCCGAGTTACGAGACAAAATAAAAATTTCATGCTGCCATAGTGGCACACGTATCAGGAACGTAAGTAGGTAGTGAAGGGTCATCTAAAGGTAGCACAGTTTATATACTGAAATCAAATCTAATATTAGGGTTTGGTAATTACCCAAGAAACAAACAGAAATGGCTACAGAAACCATATACTTTCGTATTTATACTAAGTATGAGGTTTCATCTTTCCGAAATAAGGGAAGACGGAAAACAGTAATCAAGAGTTCAAGGGGAAGGTAATATATTAGAAGTGTGGGGATCAAGGCGTTTAAAGAATTCAATGGAAATTGTCAAGGCAGTTGTGGATTGAAATCCTATTCTGGTAATTCCTATTCACATGCTCGTATCCGTACAGTCATGTAGCTGATACGATATGCTCAGACATAACTAGAGGGCAAGTACATCTGTCTACTAATCACTATATATCTCAATCCACGTAAAGTAGTTATGCGAAGGGCGAATCAAAATGCACTAAGGTTGATCAGACCGTAATACACTGATTCTGAATAGACAATTGTATTAGTGGGGTGGATCAGGCTCCAATAACACATGTGTCATGAACAAGCTCGATAAAGAATAAGCTTGCAAAACTAGGCTATAATAGCATCATAAGTCAAGATAGGATAGCAATTTTAAGTATGCTAGATTATGATGAGAGAAATTACAACATAATTCACAATCACAAAAAGATAAGACTCTAAAATCTCTACAGTTATGATTCTAATTCCTTGTCTAAGTCGCTAGTTGACCTAAAAGAGGTATGGCCTTCTAAGTTCTACAATCTTAATATATACTATAGGTTGTCTGCCTAAAACAGAGATTTCAAGGAAGTCCGCGTAAAGTAGGGGTTCGAGGTTGTCTGCGTAAAGCAAAGATAAAATAATTTGGCGTGACGCATGGCTTCAGAACTATCCGTGTAAAACAGAGAAGCGTAAGGTAGAACTTCAGAGCTGTCCGCATAAAAAGTCTGTGCTTAACAGTCTGCGTAAAAGTCTGGGTGAAAGTCTGAGCGTAAAAGTTTTGCGCTAAAGTCTGCGCAAAAATCTCTCCTGCGTAAAGTCTAACATTCGTCGTAGCGTAAAGTTGTACGAGAAACTCATGAGTTTGTCAGTCAAAATTAGTTAATTCTGATATCTGACAAAAGTACTTGTACAACGATCGAGTGGACGGTTTGATGATGAATTTGCACGGGGACCCAGGTTGTCGTTTAGTGACTTTATTGGATACTAGTCATTTTTACGCTCGAGGTGAGACAAAATCAGATGTCCTGTCAGAAAGCTGTTTCTTTTTGCACAGGACTCGAGGTGTATCTCTGCCTTTAATGCACAAGATTTGGTCGTGCCTGGGGAAAGCTAAGGCTGTAACAATACGCTCACATCCTACCCTTATGTTACGCCTAATCAAGTTACTCTACGCTGGTCATCTAATTATTCAAGAATCATCAAGTTTACGCAGGGCAGTTACCTACGTTACTTGCATGATGCAGGATAAGGAAGATTAAGGGATCGTGGGTAGCAGTTGTCATGACTGCGGCGTAATGGAGACAATCTCCTGCATAATTTGGTTTTTACGCTAACAAGAAAGTCATTTGGCTTTTACGCCAACTAGGCAGTCGTTTGGTTTCTACTCCACCAAGAGTCATTTGGCTTTTAGGCCAACAAGGGTAAAAAGTTTCTGGCGTAACACTGGGTTTATCCAAACATAGGATGAGTTCTCAGTTTTAGTATTCAACTTTGGATTTCTATTGGTTCTTAAGACTAGGGTCAACACTATGGTCAATTCTCTAACTAATCCTGGTAGTGTTTATACTATTCTCCAGTCATACAAAAATACGTCAAGGGACATTGGTAAGTTAATCTATAGGTAGTGGTGCTAGGGTTCACTAGGTAATATTGAAGACTAGGGTTTACTTAGTAGTCTATACTTAGGAATGTGTTAAAGCCCTAGTTGAATTCTAAGTAGGAATATTACCCTAAGTATTATTCTATCTACAGGGATTCCTATATTCTAGCAGGGGCTATACTCAAGAAATTATCAGGGAAGCACATGAATCAAGCAGGATGCAATTATTTAAGTAGGACAGACTGGAAGGAAGATAAGTCATAGTTAATTATGGATGAGATTCTATCCTCTAATCCTAGGTGCAGGCTTGCTCGGTACAGTAACGTAACCGAGACAATATGCTCTGAGACGCAGGCTTGCTCGGTACAGTAACGTAACCGAGACAATATGCTCTCGACCTGCATGGGCCACCACTAAAAACACTGTCACGCCCCAGTCCCAAAATACGTAGGACTAGGATACGTAACTATGCCAGCCGCCCGTATATATGGCAAATCCAATATATGGAAACCATATATACGTGCGTACGCTGTATAATGATCAATAAATCACCAGTGGTATAATTAAATAAAAAAATCACAGGGTAATATCAAAATCTCATCCACAGAATCAAATATGAATAAACTATAACCATGTAACTAGATCTCAATGACAAGTATCTAAAGAATGACAGTCAGATGGAAATAAATCTACTGCCGAAATAGAATATAAAAAAAATGAACCAGAATACACACCATATAAGAACAACATCTGACAATCCCGAGGCTCGAAGAGAAGATCTCCTCGGAATATACATAACATGTCCGGATCTGTGCTCCGGCGAATACTCGAGAACATATACACCTGGCAGGGGACCAGGTCCTCAGAGGGACATAGCAAGATACAGAAAAATGACATGCCATAATGTAAATACTGAAAAAATAAATGGGGTGTGCTAACCATCTAAGTGAATGCAAATTAAAGACCTTGTAGTACGCATGGGAATGTGTCGGCTAGACATATGCTGACGTAATTCACCAATCGTCATGACCGGCTAGTATATGCCACATATGCCCCCGTCGCAAGGGCACAAGCAGTACCCCATCCTCCTCGGAGCATGGTAACGGAAACAAGAAAACCAACACCCCATCTCCGAGCAGCATGGTATCAGGCAACAGGAATACCCCATCTCCGAAGAGTATGGTATCAGGCAACAGGAATACCCCATCTCCGAAGAGTATGGTATCAGGCAACAGGAATATATAAGGAGGGGGTGTCCCATACGTCTACTAGTATCTTTCCCGCCCAATACAGATGTACAAGTCGTGAAAACGACGTGGACACCTCCTACTATGATGCAAGTCTCAATAAAATAACAACTGAGCTAAATACCGCTACACGTGTTGCTCACACTGATGGCCAGTCGCGCATGAGGCACGCGTCCCTACATGTACTCACTCTGTGACGTGTAATGATACGTGTCAAGGCCTGGAAAGTTATATCAATAACTTCACAACTTTAGGTGGGTCTACTAGACACTAGGTCAGACACAAGTCCTAACGTCAACACCATCGTTGACTGCACCCGAGCTTTCTCGGACGCGCACATTCATATAATATTAAAACATGTAACTAACAATAACTGAATTTAAACAGTACAACAAGGCAAGGTATACTTACCTGGCAGGAGAGCTGCAAATATAATGTCCAGATGTCAAATGCCAAAAGTCAGAACTATGGCCTCAGAATAAATGTCTCCAGATACTGAAATAAACATCACTAACAGTCTCAGAAAATATCAAATAGCTAGAAACGCCTGTCCTTAAGTCCAATTTGGACACAGGGGCAAAAATGACAGTTTTCGGTCAAAGCGGGGTCCACATGTGGCCCACTTTGCACCGAAAAACGTGTCAGGGTCAAAGGTCTCCAAATTCGCCAAACTTAGTGTCCACAAGTCCAGAACGTCGATACGAACCCAACGGAACTTCCAGAATTGGATTCCGGTGAGCCGGTCACAAAATCACCCGTCAAGTGGAGCCGGTGGGGCCCACGATACGCAATTTTGTCAACGTTCTCAGAATTGAACCAAACTTGGCTCACAGGACCAGCGTATCGCTACGAGTCCGATGGCGCAAGTTTCGTCTCGATCCGACGTGTGTACACAAAGTTGCAGCGTGTTCCAGAACTGACGGATACGGGACGGTGTCGGCGGATACGCGTTGATTCCGGTGTGCACGCACATCCAAATCAACTTCTCCGAATTCCTACACGTTCGTATCAACGTCGCGCACGTTTTGGTAAAGACCGCGTGCGACCAAGTCGTCCCGTTTGGCGGGGCGTACCCAGTTCCGGGATGAATCGGGTCGTTGTTTTTCCTGTTTTTGGATCGCGTGCCGCGATCGCCACAGGACGCGATGAACCGAGCGGGTTGCACGGGCACCGAGATGGTTACACAGTCTACACGACACAACTGACGGAATTGAAATTGGAATTATGAGGAGAGAGATATCGTTACCTGAACAGGGCTTCGAAAATAGCGAATTCTTCGTGTCCGACACGTGTCCGACACGACACGGCGCTGCTGTGTCCTGATTCATCTCCGCCGTGTCCGGACCGCGTCCAGCTGCTGTGTCCGAGTTCTGCGGGGCCGATGTGTCCGAGGTTGGGTGGCTAGGTCGTGGCCAGCGGGGTCGGGTGGCGGAGGGCGGCGACGGAGATGGTGTCGATGGTGGTGATGATAATGGTGGTGGTGGTTACAGATATGGTGGTGGCGGTGGAGGGAAGAGGCTGCGAGGGGGAGAGGGTGGCGGAGGCGGGGCGATGTCGCCGGCGGAGGGCGGCGAGGGAGTCCGGCGAGGGGGAAGTCGGGGCGGACGCAGGCGGCCGCGGGAGGAGGAGCGGGAGCCTGAGGAAGGCGGAGGGGGAAGGGGCCAGCGGGGGGGGGGGGGGGCGGAGCTCGCCGCGGCGGGGGGGGGAGGGAAACTCCGGCGGAGCCGCGGGGACACTCGGCGGTCGGGGGAGAGAGGAAGGAGGAGGAGAGAGGGAAGTCAGAGGAGAAGGAGTGGAGGGGAGAGAGAGAGCGGGGAGGAGAGAGAGCCATGGGGGGGGGAAACTCCGGCGGGCGGCTCGCGGGGCAGCTCGCCGCCGGCGGCCGAGAGAGGGGGGGGGGCAGCTGCGGCTGAGGGGAGGGTTTGGGATTTCTTTTCTTTTTCTTTTTCTTTTTCTTTTTATTTTATTTTATAGAAAACTTTATTAATTAAATAAGAAAATATCTATGGATATTTGTTTGGGATATTTTGGGATATTTTAGGATGTTTTCGGGATCTTTTCGGGTGGGTCCCGCATCCAAATGGACGGTGCAGGTTCACCGGCAAATGAGGGGGTGACACCTCGCACTGCAATTTGCAGGAAAGTTCCGATAATTTCATAAATTGCGTAAAGGCCCTATTTTGGGAAATTGCGCAATTACGAAATTGTCTGGAAAAATACCTGATTCCTGAAAATTCTAAAATTCACAGAATTGAGGGAAATAGCTATGTGAGGGTCCCGGGGGAATGGGGGTGAGTCTGGGCAGGGGTTGGGCCTGGTTTCTGGGTGATACGGATCACCGTATTTATTAATTAATAAATACTGCGCACGGTGTTCTCTAATTATTTAGAGGCAGTTAGGGTCATAATTTTTCTACGGTGTCAATACACTAAATGTAGTATACTCAGTGTAGAAAATTAACGTATTTTTGTTTAGGCAAAACAGGTGTATGTTAGGCCTCAAATCTCTATTGGTACAGAGGTGGGTAAAGAGCAGGAAATAAAATAGGAAATAAATACGGACTTTTGTAACGATATTTGTGCGTCTCCAACGAGGCTTAAAATAAAGCATCTGGGAGTTGCACAAAATTCAGAAAAATAGTCTGACATGTCTAGGACAGGTATGTGAACTTTGTTTGGGAATAACAGTCAGGTTAAAGCTCCAATAATTCGGTGACGGACAGGTGTACAAGTCAACAGGATATGTAAGCAAAATTAATTAAAATATTGCCATAAATCCTAAATTGTTAAAATAATCCTAAAAATACTGAAATCTGGTCGAGGGGGTTTATAATACACAAGGAGTTCAAGGACCTAGTCCCATAATATTATGTAAATAAGCAGTCATGCATCCAACAAGATGGACGCATACTGTTAGTATGCAGCAAGGAGCTCAAGCCGTATAACCTTCTCGGCCATATAGCACTTTCTACTGCATAGGTCGCTGGCCATATGAAAACTTTGTCTTCTCCAACAGCAGGTTCAGCCATGGCCGAAAGCTTAAAACAAAAAATTGGTTCCCTTCATAAAATCTTCTTTTAAGTCCAAATCCAGCAAACAAAAGTTCAAAACCGTATGAAATCAAATGCTCTATTAAATGTATCTACTGGTTTTTAAAAATAACAGGTTTTAATAGATCAATACCAAGAAAAACTCATAAAACCCAAAGAAAATTCTAACTTGAAACTCAGATCTACTAAAATCTGTCCATCAAAACCAAAATACCAAGAACTAAAAATGATGAGGAACACATGGGGAACATTTTCCATCAACAAATTTTTAAAACAACATAAATATAAAAAATCCAAAAATCAAGGTTTCATCATGGAGCAAGATGTACTGGCCTAAGAGTCCAATGACCGCTTCCTAGCTAGGTCCAGTGCTAGGGTTCGACTAGGGGAGGTGCACGGGGGTGAAGGAGAAGGGAGCAAGGAATAAAGAAAGTAAAAATGAAGAAGAAAGAGAGGGGAGAGAAAAGCTCATATATAAATACTAAAGGCAAAGTTGGGGGGTTTGGTTCATGGTCTCAAGGGTTCAACCCAAATGGCCAAACTAGGGTTCAAATCTAAATACGGGTCCTAAGTCAGTAGCACAGTCCCGGGTCTATTACTGGTCTCGGGTAGTCTCTGCTACAGGACAAAATCTAAGATACAATATATAATATAAAATATATATATGCACCAAAACTACCAAACACCATGAAATAAGAGCAAAATAAATACCAAAAATACAGGAATACAAAATCTGGAATAGGGTGCGACATCTCCACCCTCAGAAAAAATTTGTTCTCAAAATTTTTCAAGGCTAGTCGAGCTGGAACACACGAGAAAGCATAAGAAATCACAAGTCTCTAATCGAAGGATTATACTAAGCAAGTAACTAAAATAAAAGATAACTGTAAAAGTAATTAAAGAATAAATGTAGAGAAGCAGCATACAAGAAAATGGAGGTATATTGATACATATACCCCTGAGTCAGTCAATTAGAAATTTGTCCTCGCTTGCCTTATACAGACTCACAAAAATGGACAAGAGCCAAGCCTTGGGTAAGTCAGTACCAACGATCTTATCAAAGATATTACTCTGATCCAGGATGCTCCTTCGCAGTCGGGTCGCATGATAGATATCACGTACCATGAGATACAGAGGCAAAAGAGTTGCCAATACTGCGACTAGTGCCTTCGACTATCAACTGCTCTAGGTTGCCAAATACTTTGTCAGGCCAACGTCTAGGGGCTGTGGCTCTAACTTGTTACTGATTCTGCCTTGCTGGTTGGGCTTGCTGGACTTGCCCATACTGCACAGGAAGTTGCTGCTGGAACAGCTGAGTCTGCGTCAGGAGATGACACTGGACAAGTGGTCGAACTGCTAATGCTGGTCCTCGTGGGCCTTCAAATTCTACCCGAGACAGAGCTGGCAACTGTCGAACTTAATAAGCCTTAGGGTATAGAAGCGGGCATGAACCAATCATATAGTCAGATGCCCTATATTTGAGAAACTGGTCGTTGGCCCTCATAGGCTGATCTTTGGTGTGCCCTGACTTACCACAATGGCTACATCCTACTGACATAGACTGCCTGATGGATTATATTAAGGTTACTGTGGAGGCTGGAGGTGCTAGCAGACGAGGAGTTATGACTGTTGGTGCTGGAGGCGATGACTGAATACTGATGCCTCTCATGGATGAGTGTGACCTTTTCTGGCCTCCGGTCCTTGCTACTAATCTCTGACCGACAAGTTTTTGGGACCTAGTTGCTATGAGAATATCATCATAGGTGGTATAATCATGGTCCACCGTAAACTGTTGAAGCTCAAGATGTAACCTTGCTTAAATCTCTTAGCTCGGTCCTCTTCGAAAGGTACCATATAGGAAGAAAATTGGTTGAGTCGATAAAACTTGACCGCATACTGGTCGACCGATCTTGTGTTCTGGCGGAGGTTGATAAATTGCTGCTTAAGCTAGAACTTGGCGGTGGTGTGAAACTACTTCTCCTAAAAACTCTCCTTGAACGTTCTCTAATCAATGGATTTTGGAAGTATCATTTTTTGTGCTGCCCACCAATCTCTAAAGAAATACTATTAAATTTATAATGGCTGCTTAAGCTAGAACTTGGCGGTGGTGTGAAACTACTTTGGAAGTATAATGGCTCCTATCAACGACAAATCCCTAAAGAAGTACTATGCTTGATCTCCTTTGCTTAATGGAGTATGACAAAGATCTTATTCTGGTGATACTACGTACAAAGGTAAGTTGGATCATATTCTATCAGGTTCATATGACCTCTAAATAGATATATTTAACTAATTTGAAATCTATCATGTTCATATTACCTTTGATAGTATTTTGTATCAAATTTAGTTGGATAATATTCTATCAGGTTCATCTTACCTCTGAATAGATTTACATTCAGCCAAACCTTACCGAAAGTATATCATGTTCATATTACCTCTGATATAACTTTCATCTTAGCCTATCATTTTTAAGTGATGGGTCCACAAGGTTAGAAAATGTATCTTTATTATCTCTGATAAAATAAGGAATAAAAAAGTAAATCATTGGGGAGGAGCAGTTAAATCACGAATCTGTTGGGCCAAAGCAGCCATCCTCTTATTTCTGGAGTTCAAAATGTTAGCACGAGCCCGTTCCAACCGTGTCTCATCATCGCTCAAGCGAGATAGTTCGTACCGAGCATCAACAATACCGGTACGGATGACACCCGCATATGCCAAGTTCTGCTGAGCTGTCTTCACTTGGCCCTCAAATACATCACGAACTACCGATGACTTAAGAAGCCTCTTCCTTGCCTGAGCGAGTTCAGCTTCCAATTTTTGAACCCTCACTTCATTTCCCTCACACTCGGCCTGGCACCTAACTAGCTGGGGAATGACCTCCACTAAGACAGCCTGCTCTTTATCCATCTCTTGCTGCTGTTCCTGGATGGATTTGTTTAGAGATTTCATTTGCTCAGCAAGTTTTGCAGTTAAGGAGTCATACTCAGCCTGAACTATATCGTCAATGCTACCTCGGGATAGTTGCAAATATTCGTTAATGGGTTATTCTAAACCATTAACTATTTGCTCTAGCGCATCAGCTCTTTCAACGTCATTGAAATTCTTAATCGGCGCTATCGTAAGCTGGAAGGACGTCTGCAGAGCATCAAAGCCTAGGTTCTTCTCTAGCACTATGGATATCAATTCTTTTAAAGTACGGTAGAATATGCTAGTGTATTGTTCAACTAGCATAGCAAAGATCAGATGTACGCTGGAAGTGGCTGCAATACCGATAAATCTCCTTTCTGGGATGACCGCAGAGGATGTTGCCACATCGTTGCTTTAACGGATGGCGTGACAAAAGAAAGGACACCAGCAACGGTTGAAGTTGGTGGCATACTCAACGAAGGAGGCACAGTCGAGATAATGGGCTCATCCTCCTCTGATGTTATTTAAACTGCTATTAGCTGGATGACATCCAAGAATGTTGTAGATGAAAGATTGCCAGCTTCAAAGCATGCTTCTTCGATGTCAAACACCGCCGTTTCATCAGCCAAATCTGCAACAAAGTCAGAAGTTGTGTCAACTCTGCCCTCCCCAGAGATGTCCTCGCCTGAAAAGAAGACAAGAGAAAGTTAATATCAATTCGATGTTAATTTTCCTGAAAGAAGCATAAAGACAACATTTACCCATGGCCGATAGTATATATGTTGCGTCGGCAGCCTGTACAGCTAAATCATTTCTTAATGATGCTAAATAAGCTGTCATACCTGGAGAAGAAAGTGCACCAACTGACGTTTGAGGGTAGTCATCCCAGTCGTCGCCCAGATCCACTCGAGGTTCATCGGGTAGAATCTCGATGGAAATACTTACAGACGAAGGAAGACTTATTCCCATTATTTGTCTGGATAAAGGTATATTGATTCTTAATATGCTCAGTCTTGAAGGCGACCTCGAAGTACTACCAGTAGCGGTGGTAGCGGCAGTAACCGCGAGCAAAGAATCTCCAGCACAGTCAGCTAGAACTGTGGAGGTTTCCTCTCTAAAAGGCGAAGGACCTCTGATCAAAGAATCATCCCCAACAGGGGAAACAACAGGCTCACTCCTAGAGGCCCCCTGGTGGAAGTCCTTTTAGGATCTCTGTCAGTCTTCTTCTTGCGGGGGGAAGGCTCTTTCAGAGTGGAAGCCTTTCGCTTATTGGAGATAATGAGAGGCTCTGCTGGCGGAGCAATTATGCCTCTTGGTATTATCAACAAAAACTTGTCTGCACCAGTGGTGTCTTCACCTTCATCAGAGAAGACGGATGGGATCTCCTCTCTTCCAGTAGACTTATGGGAGGGCATCCTGAAACTTTTATATGCATCAAAATCATGATGGAAGGTATTGATGGACGCATAAAACTGCGTGTACGAGTGAAGAATGCGCAACTCCATAGAGAGAGAAATCACGAGCACAACAAAGATTGCACCAGTACAACCCGTAATAAAATACTGCCATCCTCTGGCTCCATCAATAAGTCCACCTTTGGACTTGAAGCTGGTGATAGGATTCCCCACGTGCAACTGGTCGTACCCAAATTGCTTGGGAAACCGGCTAGGCAGATAAGGCTCCAAGTAGCAGTGGTCCTCACTTCTGTACAGCAGGTGGGAAGGTCTAATGCAGACCAACCAGTAAAAGACTTCAGAAGAAAGAATAGTCTTCTCATGGCCTGCATCCTGAAGTTTAGTCCCCTGTTGATTGATATGTACGGGGGAGATAGTACAGAAGAGCTTCCAACCATGGGCAAAATTTAATGCTCGCCGACAATCTATGACGCTCGCCACATTCCAAAGAAAATTCTTATAATCCAACAAGAAGTTATTTCCGTAACCGCTGGCAGAGCCGGGAGACATCACTCTGGTATTGTGAAGGATTAACCATCCCATCAGATATAGGAATGGTAATTCCACTCTGGGATATCCTTCACGCTGCGTATCATCTGTAAGCAGCCCATCAGTAAGAGCCCTCAAGCCATCTTGTATTCTACATACTATGGCGAGAAGCAGGCCCAATCTTGCTCCAAACACCAAATATACTGTGGGCCATATGGTGTTACGATGGATGCGATCCGCAGACGCGATGCCAGGCACTACCCATCGACGTAGCCAGACAGAGAGAAAGCCAGCCAGTTGAGCTTCCCTTGACAGAGGCTTGCGACAATGTCTCATATAACTGAAGGCTTTAGTGCCTGTACGATAACCCCCTATCTCCTCATCAAGAATATAATATGAAGCTCCTGCGTCTTCAATGAGGTCATTGACCGTGTTGGCACTAAGCATGCTCAGGAGGTTCAAGGGCTTATCTCGGCTATCTACAACCTTGTCCGACTTAGCATTTATGGCCTGATGGAAGAAGAGGTAGGATGCCCATTTGTTGATATGAGCCAAATTAGAGGGCTCTTTGTAGAAGGCGGTGCAGGCAAGATAGTGGCTCATCAGCTCCTGGTACACCGCCACTGCCCAAGGGTTTGTATCCCTCAGCTCACTATTTATGGGAACGTACCCTTCATAAGGAGTGTCCCCCATTGGCAGCTTTGAAATCTCTGCCATCTCATGAAGGGCTAAGCCCAACTTACCTAATAGAGTGGCAAAAGTCCCAATAAGCGAGTTGTATCACTCCATCAAGGCTAAGAACAAGTTGGGGTTGACAGGCAGCCCAACACTAGTGGCACTCACAGTCGCGAATAAGCCAATACTTTCCAGCTCCACTTGGAAGTGCTTCAGGGCCCAGGCAGTTAAACTGGCCCATCAAAGATTCCCGGGGCTAAGCCATCCACTGGTTCGAGGGTTAACCTTGGGTACACTCCTCCCTCCCCCATAAAGTCATTGCAGAAAGTCGATATTTAAACCAGCTGGATCAGTGAAGTATCTTCATTCGGGATGCTATGCGGCAGTAATCCTCTGAAAGGCATAATAGGGCCTGAAGGACTGCTCACAAAGACTCCTCGGTTCAATACTTTCTTGTATAAGATCTTCCCTGGCCGCCCATGAAGATCTGGAGTCAGAGTCCACATCATCTTCCTAGGATATATGGCATGGAAGAATTCTGAGATAGGGTAATCTCTAGGCATCCTTGGCAGATACATGATCGTGCCCTCAGCAGTAAACACCCAATTTTCCTTCTTGGGCTTAGGCTGGGATTGCTTATCGATAACATCCCCGAATAAGAAACCTGGTTTCTTATATTCAGTCCCATCTATGTATGTCAGGGGCTCCCCACTGATCATACTCAGTAGCATACGTTCTCCTTGGGACGAGATTAGAGTTCCCCTTTCTTGAGGATACTCAGTTCCAGAGATGGGGAATGTCACATGGGACAAGTCCTCCAGATAGTTGGAATTCAGCATCCCAGCAGTAGAGCCCATCACTTCAGCCAAAGGAGGGATCTGCAAGTCCACTGTAAAATACAAGAAAATAAGTTAGTTTTTATGCTAGATGCTACACTCTTGCAGTATACGCCAAAGACTAACAGTCTGAGCTTTTATGCCAGACTGCAAAAACTTGAGTCTTACGCTGGAATCTATAGCCAGTGCGTAAAACTCAAGGTTGGTAGTATACGCCAAAATCTAACAGTCTGAGCTTCTTATGCCAGACTGCCAGAATTTGAGTTTTTACGCCGAAATTTACATCCAGCGCATAAAACTCAAAGTTTGTAGTATACGCCAAATTTTGACAGTCTGAGTTTTTATGTCAGACTGCAAAAAGATATAGTTTTTTTACACTGACACATTAGAAATATGAGCATATTATTTCGCATACACGTACAACGTGTGCGAAAGGTTCTCTATTCCTCTCGAAGTATTTACCTGTGATGCCCGGAGCGCAGCTCGACGGAGGAGTACTTTGTTCAGATCGGGGCTCGCTCAGCCTAATAGGGGTTGCTCGTGCTTGAGCAGAGGAGCGAGATGAAGAAGCAGTTTTCTTTCCTTTACCAGTGGAAGCCTGTTTCGATGCCATGGCGAAGCTCAAAGTTCTCAGAGAAGAGACGAAGACGAAGAGTTCTCAAAGAGACGAAGGGTTTTACAAAGAAAGATGAAGGGTTTTTCTCTCTCAAGACCATAGACTATTTACAGAGTTCAGATAACTCTTCGAATCCCTAACCAAATCCAATTTTTAATATTCGATTATGATTGGGGACCACGTCAGCCTATTATTTAAAAAAAGAAGATGGACATTCAAGCTGCGTAACTGATCCAGATTTTACGCTCAGAAGCTTTTACGCTCAAAGGCTACAAATCTACGGTTTTATGCTCAGAAGTTTTTACGCTCAGAGGCTACAAATCTATGGTTTTATGCTCAGAAGTGTTTTACGCTCAGAGACTACAAATCTATGATTTTATGCTCAGAGGCTACAAATCTATGATTTTACGCTCAGAAGCTATAAATCTACGGTTTTACACTCAGATGCTACAAATCTACGATTCTACGCTCAGAAGCTACAAAAAGCCAATTACAAGGGTTTACGCAGAAAATGCTCCTTTTTGGCTACAAAATATTCTAAGTGCCTAAAACACACAAATGTCAGCATTGAAGATGACTCTTCTTCTTGGGCCATTGGGAGTTCATTCAAAGTCTAGCCAGAATCTTTTACATCTAAAGTTCAAGTATGGCCTGTTCGGGGGACATTTTTTGCCCTATTTCGAGGGATTTTCGGGGAAACTATTCTTGAAGAAGATGGTCTGAACAGAAATTCTTCGTATCAAAGAAGTGATAGGCAGAAGAGAACATACCAAATCCCAACAAATTTCTAAAATTTGTCGAGAAATCAGCCTCGCAGAACGAGTCAAATTTGAACGTTTCATGCTTCATTCAAATAATTTTAAATTACGAGAAATTTGAAAACTTTGAAGGGGGTCTTGTAGAAGCATGAAAAATACGCTGAGGAATTATACACGTAAAACCCCTAACATGCATGAAGCCCGCGTAAAATAGAGCTCCAACACTGTGTGGCATAAAATATGACTTCAGAGCCCTTGGCGTACAACAGAGCTTCAACGCTATCCAGCGTAAAACAGAGCTCCAAAATGGTCTGCGTAAGGCAAACACTTCCAGACTGCTTTGGCGTAAAAAGGTTGCTACATCGCCACTCTGGCGTAAAATATGTCTGCTTTTAATGCAGCGTAAAGTTGTACGAGAAACTCTTCGTATTCCTCGAATGAACCTGTCAGACAAAATAGTGAACCTAACTCCTGACAAAGAGTACTGCATGACGATCGAGAGGACGGGTGTAATGATATTTCTGCACAGAGACCCAGACTGTCGTTTAGTGACATAATCCTTGATACAAGTCATTTTTACGCATTCAAGGAATACGCTGCCTATTCTACACAGGCAGAGATGAGTTTTTATGCTCAAGATGAGACAAAATTAGACGCCACGTCAAAAGCTGTTCTTCATACAGAACTCGAGGCACATCTCTACAGTTAATGCGGAGATGGGGGCAGATCTCGGCCTTTAATGCATGAGATTTGGTTCTATTTTTAATGACCGAGAGAGCTAAAACTAGGGCTAATACGCTCACGTCATCATCCTGGCATTTTACGCCAACCAGGCTATTTTCAACTATAGAAGTACGCCGTATGCTATCTCCTCGAAATATGCCAACCTGGCTATTTTTAACTATAGGAGTATGTTGTATGCTATCTCCTCAAAATACGCCAACTCAGGCTATATTTGCAAAGGTACGTGACAAGGCTATTTGGCCCAGAATACGCTCAAGACCTCAGTCAGCAAGGATAGTTGGCTATCTTTATGCTGGTTACCTATTATGCAGCTACTTGGCTTTTACGCCAACAAGACAGCTATTTGGCTTTTACGCCAACAAGATAACTATTTGACTTTTACGCCAACAAGACAGCTACTTGGATTTTATGCCAACATAACAACTATTTGGCTTTTACGCCAACAGGACAACCATTTGGCTTTTACGCCAACAAGACAGCTATTTGGCTTTTATGCCAACAAGACAACTATTTGGCTTTTACGCCAACAAGATAACTATTTGGCTTTTACGCCAACGAGATAGTTATTTGGCTTTTATGCCAACCATCTTTACGCGAGGGGAAGTTACCTACGTGGCTTGTATGTCGTGATCCTCGATGAGCGATTATACACGTTACCTCATAATAGGACATGCGTCACACACGAATTTAAGAGATCATTCAGATGTGGGTAGCAGTTATTATAACCACCGCATAAAAGGTGCAACTCTCTCCATTGTTTGGCTTCTACGCTGACTGGTCAGTTAATGTGACCGAGCTCTATAAATAGAGACTTTCGATTATAGAAGACAAGGAAGGAGATCGAGAAGATCAGGGAGATCCGAGAAAGAGCACATACAGAGAGTGTTGATTAACAACTTTGGCAACGAGAGTTCAATCCCTCCTGCAATCTTTGAAGCTTCTCCTTCTTCTACAGCATTCTTCGTCATTGTATGGTCCAAGGGACAAAGTGATCGACCGCAGATCAGACTCCTATAGCAATTTTTTCCCAGAATCATTTTTTGTACTTAATATTCTCGTATAGGATTAATTGTACTTCTTTTTTTCTTGTTTGTAAATAAAAAAAGGGGTTTCGTATAAACCTACTTTTAATTTCTTTTGTTTATCATCAAACACCTATGATCCTTCCTGTCCTGGTTATACTAGAAGAACTAGTGGTATTATCTAGGTTGGCTGAGCCGGGTGAACTGGCTATCTCGGGAAGACTGGTGGAGGTGATTGTGCTGGTCGGGTATGCATGACTTATAGAGCCGGCTAATGAAAAGCTACTGACGTTTGCCCTTGGTTCAGTGGCGAGGCCTGATCCTGGCCTATCACTGGATCTACTAGCGGTGTAATGGAACCTTCAGAAGGTTGAGCAGGCGGGGTATCTCTAAAGGATAAGGACACAATAATATCAACAAAAGACGAGAATAGAACAATCATGCCAAGCAAGCTTGCACTTCAAGGAGAGAGATAAGTATAGGTTACAAGGGGAGTTCAATCAAAGATAATTAGAGGATTGAGATTCTAACAAGATGAGTCCTCCCGCAAGTCAAAAAAAAGACCTGCATGGGCCACCACTAAAATATTGTCACACTTGCTCCCAAAATATTATATAAATACGAGGACTGACATGGCCAACCATACTTTATAGAATACCAAAGTAAGCCATAATGTACTAAGGTTGTCTGGAAGATATATCGGTAGACTCTAGCATGCTATAACGTTGTTTGTCATTTAAATCAAAAAGAGAACTGAAAGAACTGGATTTGATTAACAAACTAAAAAGTACAAAGAAGAGTCCTAGTAGACAATCTAAGTAAAAATTTATTTTCTGGTGGGTGACAATTAAGGGTTAGGAGTATAGCAACTATTTTTACTCCATGGATGATCCGATGCAGCAGCTTTTCTCTCTTGCTTGAGTATAGATTCGCAGATAGCCAGCCTTGTTTCTTGGTCCAGTCTCTCTCTGAAGTAGAAAAAGTCGACCTTTAGAACGTTCAAGTTGCACCTATTTATAGCCATCGTGCTGATGGACTATGGGTGCCGCACATGCCTTTGTTTGGTGGTCGCATAAGGCTCCTTCAACGGAATATAGTTTGCAACTGTTATCGCAAGCCATGGGCAGATCGCCATGTGATCTTAGTTGAGATATGCTGCTGATGAGATCTCGAGGTTGTTATCAACCCGTTGTGGGCGTGATTTGGTCAGCTGGACACGTATTTAGCACCAATTGTGCGAAGATCACTGTATTTGTAATGGAAAGATCTTGTGAGCTAGAGGCCACATAACAACTCGGCCACATGTTGACGAGGCTGCATAGGTGATGTAGCCGTATACGTACTCTTATTTGGGCCTTGGTCTAATGGACACTCTGGTCGTATGTTGGAGAGGCCGCATGGGTCGTGTAGCCGCATGCGTGCTCTCGTTTGGGCCTTGGTCAAATAAACACTCTGGTCACATGTTGGCGAGGGCTAATGAGGCATGTAGCCGCATGGTTGCTCTCATTTGGGCCTTGGTCTAATGGATACTCTGGCCACATATTGGCAAAGTCGCATGGGTCTTGTAGCTGCATGCGAGGAAATACATGGCATGGCACTTTTGTCGAAGTAATTAATGTGCAGATGTGACCCATTGTCTTCTTTTGAGGCATCATCTTCATGAGTCTCGAAGTATCTCAGAGTGATGAGTGATGTGTCATAGTCTCTGACAGCCATCAAAATCTGTGTCAGGGGGTCCTTATGCGGCCTCCATATTCTGTAGTTGTTCATGCCGCATATAGTATATACTATACGGCTTCTCTGCGACTTGGTTGATTTTGCCGCATGTGGCTTCTCTAGGACTTGAATGTTCAAGCCGCATGTGGCTTCTCTAAGACTTGATTGTTCAGGCTATATGAAGGCTATTATGCGATTTTCTTCTGGCCGCATAGATGCACTTACAGACTTGCTTTGGGGATCTAGACGAGTCTCTTGGCCGCATAGCTTCTCTGCAGAATGACTAGAGGTAGGCTTTGAGGTCATATCTTCTGGCGCACAGACTCAGATTTTTTATGCTTCTACAAGACCCCCTTCAAAGTTTTTAAAACCTAAAAAAGTTTTGAAATACTTCATAAAGGAAGCATGGAAGAGAGTTTTGACTTGGTTAAGAAGACAAACATTCTACTAGAGGTAATGTGGACATAGTAGGATATTGCATTCTCTCGGGACATTCTACTGGTAAATTTTGGTAGACTAATTACCCATGGCGTACCTAAGACTGGGTACGGATAATAACTTGAGATAACTAACACTATCAGGGGTCTCGAATGACATGATAGCAGACTATTTGGAGGAATGTTTGCTCAGAGGTAACATGGACGTGACAAACTTAGAATTTCGTTGGAGGTATCTTACTCAGAGGTGATGTGGGCATGGTAAAATAAACTTCCATGGGACTGGAGTTTTTGTGGAAAAAAATTCAGAGTTTAGACATGATTATTTTGAGATCATTCTGCTATAAAATTTTTTGTGGACTCATCATCCTTGACGTACCTAGGGTTTAGTACAGATGATAAGTTGGAATGACTGACACCATCAGAGGTATTATGGACGTGATGGTAGAAAGTGGATTGACAAGAATATTTGCTCAGAGGTAATATGGACATGGCAAACTCTTGAGTTGTTACCCTACTGGAGATGGTGGTATATATCTACTCAGAGATAATATGGACGTGGCAGAATATAACCTGATTAGAACTCCAAGGAAGAATTTTAGTAGACTTATCATCACAGGCATACTTAAAGCTAAGTATGGATGACAAGTTGAAATGACTGACACCATCAGAGGTATTATGACATGATGGTGGAAAGTCGACGGGCAAGAATGTTCGTTCAGAGGTAAGATGGACCTGACAAACTCTTGGGTTATGGACTTATTACCCATGCCGTACCTTAAGTACAGATAATAATTTGAAATGACTAGCACTATCAGGGGTTATGTGAACATTATAGCAGAAAATTCGAAGAGCAAAACTTTACTCAGAGGTGATATGGACATGAAAAAGTTATAGAAATATCTTATTCAGAGGTCATGTGGACATGGTATGATATGACTCTGTGGAGATAGTGTAGAGACCTAGTTCAGAGGTAATATGAACATGAACTAATTTTTTCTTTGCTAGAAAAAAAGGAAAGTTGTTCAAAGGTAATGTGGACTTGAACTATTTGTTTCCATTATGGGCATCCCACCGAAGGATTTTTGGTAGACCCATTACTTTTTATGCACGAGAGTGTAAGTAATAAGTTCCAGATAAAACCCAATCAGAGGTAATATGGTCATTATAGGTTTTATAGATTTAATACTGATGGCGTACCTAAATTTAAGCATGGGTGATAAGTTTAGACGACGATCGATATCAGAGGTACTGTGGATGTGATGATAGATAGCCAACCCGAAAGGTTTGCTCAGAGGTGCGAAGGACATGGCAAACCCTATTGGGGAATTTTTGGGTGGACTTATTATTTGTTACGCACATTGAGTGTAAAAAATAAGTTAGAAAATAATTAATATCAAAGGTAATATGGGCATGATAAATTTTGTGGATTCGTTACTTTTTGTGTATGTTAGTGCAAGTAATAGGTTTGAGACAAGCCCTGCCAGAGGTAATATGAACGTGACAGTTTTTGTAGACTTAACACCACTGGTGTACCTTTGTGAGGACGTATAATAAGTGGGGATGACAACCGATAATATCAGAGATAAATATACATGATGATCGATAGCCAAAACCCGGAAGGTTTGCTCAGAGGTTACTTGGATATGGCAAACTCAGCCGGGAAGAAATATTAGGACAACAGTTCAAAGGTAATATAGATGTGAACCAATGTCTGAAAAACTTAATGGGGAGTGATTTATTGAGTATGGTCTATTCGAACATGAAGACAGACCTGAAGTTTTCTCCACTGGGGAGATTGATGGGACGATAGCTCAGAGGTAATATGGACATGGCTAGCGTCTAACGAGATTAGTTTTTGAGTGGTCACTGCGGGAGTCTGCGAGTGGACCTGAGGACTGTTTTACTGGGGAGATTTTGGGTACTCATCATTTGTTGTGTATCCAGGGTACCAGGATACAGATAATAGGTTTTACGAGAATTTATAAAGAAGGAAAAAATATTATACATAGGCACTTGTTGGAGATGAAGAACCAATAGTTGATTTGTACTAGATTTTCCCGCTGGGGATGAGGGGAGTACAAGTCTAGTTTAGACGTAGTAATTTTTATTAGGAACTTATCGTTGATAGGCATCATGAGCAAGTCACTGTTGGATTTTTCTAACCGGTATGCGCCGTTGAAAAATACGATTTTCACCATGAACGGACCCTCCCATTTAGGTTAGGATTTGACTGTCGTCTTGTGATTCATGGAGCGTACAAGCATCTCCATATCCTAGCCCTCTGCCAGTGCTGTTATAATAACTGTCGGATTGTAAAGGAGTACGTCGTCCTTTGCCAAAGTTTAGGCCTTCAGCATTTGGAGGTCATATCCCATCTTTGACATGAGAGAGAGTAATTATTGGCTGTAATGATATAACTAAGGCAGCTTATCATTTATTGCGTTGAATATTATTAATGACTTAGCCTGTACCGAATAAGGAGCTCTGTGCACAGGAACGCTGCCACATATACACGAGGAAGTTGGCTGAGTTGTGCATGTAGGATCACTGCCATGTGTATACAATTTTTTACCACGTTGAGGACCACCACTTGCTGCACATTTTTGTGTATTGCGCTGGGGAAAACTTTTTATTTCCCGTAAGGATTTATTATGATGAGAAGTACTATCGTATACGCATGAAGTGTAATACATCCTTGCGTTGAAAACTTGCTTGGATGCCTACAATGGAATGCTGCTATAATGCACTATTGCTGATGAGTCATGTGACACTTAGCTTTTGTGTGCAGGGAGACTTGTTGAGCTGCATTGAGCATCCAAAGTCTATAATTTATATTTTATGAGAAAAGGATCATGCGCCATAGCCTGTATTGCTTTCTCTTTGACCTGGTTATTGAAGGTGCCATTACATTGGGCGTCTTAGAATCCTGCTGGTAGGCAAGGCCCGACCTGGTTTCCCCCTACCCAGGCCTCCTCAGTGGTGGTAAAAACTATGCGGTAAGACTTAGTTTTTCGTATTTTAGGCCTAACGGCGGAATGCGCTACTGGTTGTATCAAGTCTAGGACAAGATCCGGGTAGACCCACATGATTTTGCCCCTAGATGTAGTAAGATGTGTCAATCCAGCTGCTTGGTCGTGGGCTGGTGGAAGGTTGATCACCTTTATAGTTGCCTTCGGGACTGGGACCACTCCGTCTTGGGCTTCCGTCGATAAAAAATTGCCAAATTGGAGGGATACTATGTTCGCAATGATTGTCTTATCCTCTAAGTTAAGGGTAAACTCATTGGCATCGATCAATTTCTGGATACATCTCTTCAATACATAGCAGTCTCTGGTTGAATGATGAATGTACCAATAAAAGAGAAAATATTTTGGGTCATCGACCATGTTAGTCTCTTCAGGGCATCTGATGTTGGGTAGCCGAAGTTTATTTTCCTTCATCAGTATGTTAAATATTTCAATGATGTCATCGTCATTGAAAGAGAAAGTCCCCTTTGGCTTTGGGGCTTCCAATACCTGAGTCGTACGTTCCTCAGGGAAGACCGATAATTTTGTATTATTTTTGGACTCAGAGGAAATTCTACCCCCAGCTCTGGATGATGCTATGTCTTGTCAAGGAAGACTACCCACAGACATGTCATTGTCTGGTTCTTGGGAATCACTGTCCTTATGACATGCCGGGTTAGTGTGGATCACCAAGAGATTGCTACTCCCGACTTGCAGAATTACTGTAGGCCCTGAGGGTGGCATGACCATATTTGCCTTGATCTATAGTATTGCCTGGGCCAGAGTCTGCATTGTGGCACTCATGGTTTGCATCATTACCTCAAGAGCATCGAGTCATTGGCGATCGCTGAGCCCTTTTGCCTTGGGTTCCTGAGTCGCACTGTCCTCATGGAAGACCGGCATCTTTACATTATCTTCAGACTCAAGGGAGATGATACCCCCAGCTTCAGATGATAATCTAACTATTCGAGGGTGACTCCCCCCAGCCTTTCATTGTCTGTTTCTTGGGAGTTGCAGTCTTCAGGGGAGGTAGGCATCATCCCACCGTATTTTAATTTTGTAGGGTTGCTACCCCCATCCCTAGATATTGTATCAACCCTAGGCATGTTGTTGTCAGCTTCCTCAGAATTGTTGTCCTTAGGGAAAGCTGAAAGTGCTACATCTTCTTCATACTCGGAGAACTCGACATCTGTCCCTTGAGATTTACTATCTTTATAGAATACTGGGTTGTTGCGTACGTCCAGGGGGACACTACCCCCAGCTTGGGCCACCCCTATGGGTTCTAAGAAAGAACTACCCCCAGGAGCTGACAGCTTCTTCCTTGAGCGGGTGCCTTGGAAGTCGCCTTCTGCAGGTGCCATTGTCATCCCTCCGGGTAGTCGCCTTTGTGAAACAGTGGTAGAGAGCACCGGACTGGAGGTATTTGACTTCTTTCTTCCCTTGGTGGCGGAAAGCTTTCTAATTTAGTAGCATGAGGCAAAGGGCAACTCCTCATCCTCTGATACTTGCACCCGATCTCCGGGTTGTTGCTGGATAGGTGCTTTCTGGTACAGTCATTGGAAGGTCAACTACCTGTCTATGGGTATTGCCGCTTTATTGCATCAGCAGTTGATAATGATTTTGGCGTAGCTGTGCCTCAGAGAGGGCACATCGTACACCATAGTTGTTTTCCTTGCTTTGCGTTTGTGAGTAATTACGTCACATAAATCATACGAAGGGTCTTTTACTTTTGCATCATCTTTGTGAGTTCGGGTATCCCGGGCACACGGATGCGCAGGTGATGTATTTGTTCCCTAGCCTGGGGTTCATTTACGAACTTGCCCCGAGGTACCGGTGGAAGACTTTTTAGGCTGACCCTGTCCATTGGTCCCAGTGAACTGGACTTGTGGGTCAATCCTGTATAACTTTTCTTTAGAGGCTCGCGTAATAGTTAGCGATGCATGTTGGCGGTCGGTCGTATGAGCAGTTGCTTGAGCTTGATGGGTTCGTATTGCCATGGACTTTTTTAGCTTAGCAATTGCAGGATTGTAATATGAAGAGTCTAGATTTACGATTTTACCATTCTCAATGGGTCGCATAGGATCTGCGTCGCATGAGATACGATCAAAAATAGAGGTTATATTGCTATCAGGGTCGCATGCGTCCTGCTGTCTGCGGCTATGAGTTGATGTCGCATGGATAGTCTTATGCGACCTCCTCCTTGGCCGCATAGAAGTTGCTTCAGTACCAGAACGTTTGGCATTATACTATTTTTCTTAGCCAGAGTCTGGGTGCTGAACAGTTTCTGCGTCAGCCAAGGATGCCGCATAGACGTGGACGTTCTGGGTGTTCATCTGACGACCGTCATTGGCAATAGAGTAAGAGGCTGGAAGCATCTGCTCTGCAGATGGGTGGAGGCGCAACAACTTTGGCCACCCACGTTCTGCAGGTCTTCTTGGGCTTGGCTATCCTTGGCGAAGGATTACACTTTCTTTGGAGATCATGTCCTCGAACGCTTGCTGGTCAAAGTGGACCACCTGCATCTTTTATATCGAGCCGAGCTTGGTCGCATCGGATTGTGTCACCAATTTTTCAATAGTGGAAAAGGACGTCCCCAGCCGAGTCACCATCGTGTGTGCCATTTAAATCAAAAAGAGAACTTGAAGAACTGAATTTGATTAACAAACTAAGAAAGTACAAGGAAGAGTCATAGAAGATAATCTAAGTACAAATTTATTTTCTTGGGGGTGAAATGGAGGTTTAGGAGTATAGCAACTCTCTTTACTCCATGGACAATCCTATGCAACAGCTCTTCTCTCTTGCTTGAGTGTAGATTCGCAGATAGCCAGGCTTATTTTTTGGTCCGGTCTATCTCTAAAGTAGAAAAATCCAACCTTTAGAACGTTCAAGTTGAACCTATTTATAGCCATCGTGCTGATGGGCTATGAGTTTCGTATATGCCTCTGTTTGGTGGCCATATAAGACTCCTTCAATAGATTACGATTTGTAACTGTTGCCGCAAGCCATGGGAAGATTGCCATATGGTCTTGGTTGAGATACGATGTTGATGAGATCTCAGGGTTGTTATTAACCCGTTGTGGGCGTGACTCGGTCATCTGGATACGTAGTTAGCACCAACTGTGCGAAGATCTCTACATTTTTAACGAGAAGATCTTATGCGCTGGAGGCCGTACAACAACTAGATGACATGTTGATGGGGTCGCTTGGGTCATGTAGCCGTATATGTACTCACGTTTGGTCTTTGGTCGAATGGACACTCTGGCCACATGTTGGCGAGACTGCATGGATCGTGTAGCCGTATGCGTGCTCTCGTTTAGGCCTTGGTGCAATGGACACTATGGCCGCATGTTGGCGAGGTCGTATGGGTCTTATCGCCGCATACAAGGGAACACGTGGCATGGCACTTTTGTCGAAGCAATTAATGTGCTGATATGGACCATTGTCTTTTTTTGAGGTATCATCTTCACAAGTCTCAAAGTATCTCAGAGTGATGAGTAATGTGTCATAGCCTCTGATAGACATTGAAATCTGTGTCAAGGGGTCCTTATGCGGCCTTCCTGTTTTATAGTCGTTCTGGCCGCATATAGTATACTGTCGCATATAGTATACTATGTAGCTTCTCAGTGACTTGGTTAATTGGGCCATATGTGGCTTCTCTACGACTTGATTGTTCAGACCGTATGCGGCTTCTCTAAGACTAAGACTTGATTGTTCAGGCTGCATGAAGGCTATTATGCGGCTTCCGTCTGGCCGTATAGATGTACTTGCAGACTTGTTTTAGGGATCTAGACGAGTCTCTTGGTCGCATAACTTCTCTGCAGCATGACTAGAGGCAGGATTTGAGGTCATATCTTCTGGCGCATGGACTCGTCTTTTCCATGCTTCTAAAGATGTCAGTCCTAAAGGCCGATAAATCCTAGTATCTCAATCCATCGATATCAAGTACAAGAATACCAAATTACATACAACATATGATTATAAAGCTAGTGAATACAAAATGATGTACTAGCTGAGTATAATTATACATGATCAAATATACCAGCCATGGTCTAATATATACATCATATTGACTGAAGTTTGAGAAGTGATATCAAAATAAGGGGCTAACACTACCTCTTGCTAAAATACCATAAAATAAAATAATAGTACGATGGGTAGAGGAAGGAAACCCACTCGCGAGCTTCGTCCGCAGTCCTACGAGTGTGAACCATCTTGCTGGAAGTACAGTGGATCCTGATTCTCCTCGGGTAATCTGGCCATACAAAACCAGTGGGGTCAGAACCCCAAGCAAAAAGTACCACAAAGGAGCTCAAGGTAATAGACCAAATATATCACAACGTACAACAGAAAAGAGACATATAAAATAAATATGGATCGAGACTTGTATGGTACCAATATATTTGTCTCAAAATATACTAGAAGAACAAATAACAAGTGCTATAAAGGAAAGTAAGATGACGAGCGACAATAGGACATAAGAACTACTCTGGATCGGAACCACAACCCTTAAACCAAACAAGGACCGGGGTTGTAGTCCTTCACCCAACAGAACCTTGTACTATAACCACGCGCCGAGAGAAATAAAACTAGAAGAGCGAGCTACAAATGAAAGTAATAACATTCATTGCACAGCTAAACAACTCTACGGCTTGCTACAATTAACTAGCTAGGGTTTTCACAGGCCTTAATTACTAAATACATATTTTAAGAATATTGCTATCACCGGTACTACAGTCAACCCGGATGGCCAAGGGTACGCTTGTAGAGTAAACTTAAATGCAAATTAAATATTACTATAACATAACTTGTTACTTTGTCATAAACAAAAATTGAACTTGTAAGCATAAACTTAAACTTGTGATCATAAACTTTCTTTATAAACATAAACTTGTATATAAACTTATCTTGTAAGTGCCGCAGCATGCGTAAACTTGGTCAGTCATTGAGCCCTTTTCTAGCAGGGTTGGTCCATGTTGTATGGGGCCCTTAGAGATCGGGGTAGCCGGTAGCGCAATATTCTTTCCTCTAAATGATTTAGGCAAATCTTATCTTGTTTAATCATTACTAAATTATTTTGAGTTGTCGAATCGTAGACACTTGAGAACTTCTTAGAATGATGAGTCACGAGTACGAGCTTTCCACTAGATATCGTATTCATAATATGCGATACATTGGACAATACCCACACTCGATTGCTCGATGCCAAATACAATAGATTTTCATACACAAATATTTTCCCGGTATCGCGAGGATTGTGTCACTACCCAATTCTATAAAATAGAATTTTTTTATTTTTTATTTGGTAAATTGTGTATTGTTCATAAATAATTATATTTATATTTAATTGTTGGTTGTATTATTTTTTTTTATTGGTTGTTTTAGGGTTTTGGCTAGTCTGGACCCATGTCAGACACTAGTGGACCCATGTCAAACCCAACCAACACCATTGTCAGACCTATTTATGGGTTTATAATAGTTATTATATTTTTATTTTAGTTAGTTAGGGAGTTTTGGTTTAGTTAGAGTGTGTTTAGAAACCCCAAACCTAAACCCTTTGTTAGGATGACTAAAATGAGGGCATTTTAGTCATTTGACTTAGTGTAACCCTATAATATTGCACTTGGCCGGCCCCCTAACCCTACTTTATGTACTTGGCCGATCCTCTTCTTCCTCCATTCCATTTTCTTCTTCTTCTTCTCCACTCTCCACTCTTATCTTCTTCCAACTTCCTATTTCAAGTAAGAATTTCTTATTTTTTTTCTCTTTCTTCTTATATTTCTTCCACAGATGTTAACCCTAACCATTTGTTTTTCCCTAACCTAGGTGTGTAGAGCCTAGACTTAGTGTAGAGGCATGGCTTGGATGCTTGGAGGCTTGGAGGCTTGAGGGTGGTAATTTTAAGGGTTTTGGAGACTTTGGCCTTGGGATTCCAACTCCCAAGAAGTCAACCCTAACTTTCCTCTTAATAGTTGCTATATATAGTGTAATTAGTAGTTTAGAACCTTCCTAGAACTTAAGGCTACCCGTGGAAGGAATTTAGAACTTGTTTGGTTGTGTTTGAAGACTTTGACATTAGGTTTTGTGTCAATTTTGGGTGAAATTTGAGATTGGCCTAATTTTGGATGATATTCTAGGTTAGACGGACCTAGATAGACGTGCTTGGGTGTCTTGAGGGTAAGTACGTGTCTTCGTTCGGACACGTGAAGTCATATCACGAAGAAATGAACTTTTCGGGTGATTTGAGAGTTTTTGTGGTCGTAGGTTCTATGTGCGTGTTCGTTTTTGCCATGGACCTAGAATTGATGAGTTAGCATTTTTTCTAGGTTCTAGACATCGATTAGAACCCTTGGGTAAATTTTGGGCCGATTCTGAGTAGGTTTGGTGTACGTTTTACGAGATTTTGTGAATAGCACTCCACGTGTTCGTCGAAATGACCGAATGGCCATTTTGACTTGGTTTCTAGGTTTTGGGCTTGTGCGCACGTTGGTTCAGCTTTGGGGAGTGTGTGCTAGAGTTTTCGAGTTATATTTTATATATTTATAGTTATTTATTGGTGTTTGGGTCGTTGTGCATGCGTTGGTGTTGTGTATTGTGTGTTGTGTGTGTTGTGTTTGTGTGTATGTATATATGTATGTATGTGTCTATATATATATATATATATATATATATGTGTGTGTGTGTGTGTGTGTGTGTGTGTGTGTGTGCGTGTGTGTGTGTGTGTGTATGTTTGTATATATGTCCAAGTGTGCATGTACATATATGTATGTTTGTATATGTATATATGAGTGTATATATATATTTGTGTAAGTGCGTGTACCTATATACATATGTGTAAGTGTGTGTATATATATATATATATATATATATATATATATATATATATATATATGGGTGTGTGTGTATATATATGTGTATATATGTTTGTGTGTGTATATATATTTATATGCGTGTTTGTGTGTGTGTGTGGTGTGTCAAGGGGGTAGTAGATGAGCAACGTAGCAGAGAGCCCTGTAGCAGCGAGGGGGGAGCAGCGAGGCAGCAACCAAGCGCAATAGCAGCAGCAAATAGCTGCTGCAGTGGCAGCAGCAGCCAACTGCAGCAGCAGCAGCAATTGCTGCAGTAGCAGCAGCAGCAAGCGCAAGCCATTGCATTAGCAGCCAGGCGTAACATCGACAGCTTCGGCAATAGCAGGTAGTGAGAGGGATATATATATATATATATATATATATATATATATATATATATATATGAGTTTGGTTATATATATATATGTGTGTGTGGATATATATATAGTTATGTAGATATATGCCTATGTGTTTGTATATATATATATATATATATATATATATATATATATATATATATATATATATATATATATTAGCCTATCTATATAGCTAGGTATATATGTATATGCTAGATAGATAGCTAGTTAGTAGTGTTTGTGAGGGATTAGTAGATATCTTAATACCTTGAGATATCAAGGTATCTCAATACCTTGAGATATCAAGGTATCTCAATACCTTGAGATACCCAAGGTATTGAGTATCAGAGTGAGATTTTTGAGCAATTACCTAGGTTTAAGGTTAGAGTTGCTTTTATATGTATATGTGTATATATTTACGCGTGCTAGCATAGGTGTTAGTGTATTTTATGCGGGGTGCGTAGCTTAGGTCGAGGTATTTGATACCGAGGGTATCCCGATATCTCGAGGAGGCGAGTTTGAGGGTTTAATAGCTTAATGAGCTAGTTTTGACCTAGAATATTCGGGACACCCTAGTTTGACCTAGCATTGACCATAATTGCCCCCGTTGACCGTAAAAGTCAATGTTTGACCTAGTTTTGACCCAGAGTTAACTTGTTGACCCAAATTTTATCGGTTTGACCAGTTCGACCTAAAATAACCCTAGAACCTTATTTTTAGTTATTTTATATCAGTTTAACTCTTTAGAACTCCGTTTAACCTTGCTTTTAGTAATAGGTTCTTGCAACGCCAGTCCGAATCTCTATCCTCACCAGTTGCTCAGGACGTCAGGCCCGTACCTACCTCTGATTGTTTTCATTTCATGATAGCGTATATATCACCTGTTTTAGAACTATAATACTTGATTCTGACATATTATTTCACGAGATTGTACTAGTTGGATCCCGTCATGAGATGTTATGCCCATTACCGTGTTCAGCGGGTACTCTATCACGTGTATTTCATCATGTGCTTTGGGTATTGATTCTCATTTGTTATCATGTGCTTCGTGTTCTCTCGCCTTCATGTGCACGAGTTATTTATCATATACATAGCTTGTCGTGATTGGATCCAAGAGTATTAGTGGGGGAGGGGAGTAGGAGTTGGTTATGTGATCAAAGCCAAACAATATTCATGTGTATGTCAGTTATACAACTCACGAATAAAGGAGTTATCATAGATTATTCATGTACAACCTAAGCCGATCACATAACGAACTTGTGCTCAAGGCACTTAGCTAGTATTTCTATTTTCTCATATGCAGTTACTTCTCTATTACTTGTATTGTTCTTCAGTTTTATATTGCAGCTACTTTATCTGCTCTACTATATATTTATTTTTCTGTGCATCTTGTATATTTTTCTATTGCTAGTCATATACACCTTACTATGTGTCACGTCCCAGTCCCAAAATACGTAGGACTAGGACACGTAAGCATGCCAGCCGCATATATATGGCAACTCTAATATATGGAAACCATAACACATGCGTACGCTGTATCATGAACAATAATTCATAAGTGGTATAAACATCTCATGTCACAGACATAATCTAGATCTCATCCACATGAATCATAAATAGATAAATAACCAATAACTATGTATCTAGATCTTAATACAAAGTTTCTAGTGACGGTAGTCGGATGGAAACAAATCCACTACTGGACTAGAATATAGAATAGACAAGATAAATATAATATAAGAATATCAACTACCAATCACGAGCTCGAAGAGAAGTCCTCATCGCAATATACGTAGCAAATCCGGATCTGCGCTCCTGCGAATACTCATGAACAATACACCTGGAAATGGTCAGTTCCTCAGAGGGACATAACAAGATACATAAAAGCATGCCATAACATAAATACTGTAAAACTCAAGGGTGACCTAACTATCTAAGTGAATGCAATGTGAGGATAACTTTGGTACGTATGGGTAGGCGTAGGCATAACGTCCAACGTCCTCTAGAGTGTGGTATCTGTAACGTCCATCATTCCAAAAGATAAGGTATCTGTATAAATATAATGTCCAACACTCTATGGGATGTGGTATCTGCAATAATATATATGTTCGTATCACTCCGAAGAGTGCGGTATCTGCAATAAAGGAGGTGGGTGTCCCATACACCTATTAGTCATCCTCCCTGTCCAATGATCTATGCATGTTGTATCCACAACACGCCTTAGCTACTACGCCGAAGTGCAAGCATCAGCGTCATAACTCTGGCTTATAGTCTATCGTTAGAATAATAGCCCAACCTTACAACCAAACAAGGACAAGGATTGGACCATCACATCATGACAGTCTACGCTCTGCCTACTAATAAGTGCTAAGTCTTCTAACATGCATCACTATTAGAAGTTATACCCTAACCGTCGTACGACCTATACGTACAGGTGGCCAACCACATACACAAGTTCGTGTCCTATATGAGACTCACAACACGTGTAAGAAATATGTAAAGGCCTGGGGAGTCATACCAATAACTCCACGAGTTTAGGTGAGTCTACTAGATACTAGGTCAGACACATGTCCTAACATCAATGCCTCCGTTGACTGCACCCGAGTCTCTCTCGGACGCGCACAATTTAAATAATAAATATGCATCTAATAATATAGAATTTAAACAGTACAACAAGGCAAGGTATACTTTCCTGGCAAGAAGGTTGCGTAGCACCAATAACCTGCTCCTGAAGTCACACAGATAAATCTAACAGATCTTCGAGGTCAGCGTGCACAGGTACAGGAATTAGGGTGTCTGCTACGGTTGTCTTGCAAGGGTTACGGGTCTATAATGACGATAATAATGAGGGTTATGACGATGATGAGGTTGCTAAGGGTGATGGTTAAGGGTGATGATGACTAGGGTGGTTAGGTGATGAGGTGAGGAGGATGCTATAGGTGGTGGCTGGGATAATGGTGATGATGGGGAGGATGCAGATGATGGTGATGGCAATGATGCTAATAATGATGACGACAATGATGAGATGATAATGATGACCATGATGAGACGATGATGATGACAATAATAAGATGATGATGATTACATGGATGAGGATGATAGGGATATTGATGATCATGATGATGGGGATGATGACGATATCGGCGACGATGGCGATGGTGATGACGATGATAATTACGATGACAAGGACGATGGCATGGACGATAGTGATGACGATGATGATGAGGTGTATGATGACTAGATGATGAAATAATAATGGTGTTTAGGGTTGGAGGTGATGAGGATATGGTAATGGTAGTGTAGGTGTATGTTGATGGTGGTGAGGTTGATAATGAGATAAGGTGGTGACGAGGATGATGATGATGACTAGGTTGATGATGTGGAGGTTGATGTATAAGATGGTGGTGATGAGGATGATGATGATGACTAGGTTGATAACATGGATGATGATATCTAAGATAGTGATGGTGAAGGTGATGACAATAATAGTGATAATGTGATGATGATAATGAAGAGTATTGTCGGAGTCCGACCAGTGGGAGGGGATGTCCGGCCGGAGGAGGATAGGGACACAGGGAGGAGGACATGGACACAGGAAGGAGGAAGGAGTTCAGGTAGGTGGGGGAGGGGCTGGTCGAGGTCAGGAAGGAGAGCACAAGGAGCAGGGTGGTGATCGTGCTGGTTGTGTTGGTGATGTGGGTGCTGCCGATGGTGAAGTTGGGGGAAAGGAGTTCTCAGGGAGGAAGGAGGTCGAGGGGGAAGAGAGGTGAACTATGGTGATGTTGTTGGTGGTCGAGCTCACCGGGGAAGACGAGACGAGACCGGCGGGTCGAGAGCAGCGAGGTCGTAGCCGGTGGTAATGGTGACGGTGGTGAGCGGAGATGGAGGTCCGGCGTGGCGACGTGCAGGCGGCCAGGGTCGGGTTGCGGAGAGGTCGGGTCGAGATGAGAGCAGGGAGGAAGAGGAAAAGGTGGTGGTGGTGCAGTGGCGGTTGGCCGGAGGAGAATCGGGGTCGAGGGGGTTCGGGACTCCGGCGAACTTCTTGGTGCAACGGGGAGAGGAAGGTGGAGGCGAGGTCGAGTCGTGGAGGGGACGATGGGGAAGTAGGGGGCTGTGAGGAGTCAGGTATTGGGTGGCCGGTGGCTCGGTCTCCGGTGAGTCAGCAGCCTACGACGGCGGCTGGCAGCGGGGGAGGAGTTGAACAGGGAAATAGGGAGAAGGGTCGGCTGGGTTATTTCTAGGGTTTGGGATTTTGTGGTTTATTTTAGGTAGAGAAAAAACTAGAAAAAGTATATTTATACATGTAGAAATTTGAGCTTGGGTTTGACCTAGGATTAGGACTTGGTCAATACTCCTTGGGATTGGGCCTTGGGCTCACATGGGGATGTTGGGAGGGCTAGAAATTACATTAATTAAATACACGGCTAGAATTTAAAATGGGGGACAATGTGCGTGTAGTACATTCCAAAAATTATGGGAAAAATTTATGTGAAGGGAAAATTGGATCTCTTCACGTATTGTCCAATAGTGGGGACATCTTAATACGTTTTTGCATAAAAGCGCCCAACAATTAGAAAATTGCACAAAGACGAAAATTAGATTTTAATTAATTAAAATTAGTGCGCATGATATTCTGGAATTATTTTAGAAGTACATGGGATTAAAATTAGGTAGGACAAAGTGTCTGCGACGTAGAGGATACAGTGTACAATATTAACAAATTTTGGTTTGTACAAAACGGTCAAGATTGTGTTCCCAATTTAAATTGGAACGCACAAGGGTACAAAGTCGTATTATATTTAGAATTAAGAAATAACGTCCGTGACGTTTATTATGCGACTAAAATGTAGCACCAGAGAGCATGATTATAAGTTACACAAAGGTCAGAAAGGTAGGCGGGCACGTCTAGGACGAGGTTGTGAAATTTGTAGACGGGCAACGGCTAGTGTAGTACTAGAATTATCGAAGCAACGGTAAGGTGTGCTAAGCGATATAAAATATTATACAGCTAAATCAAATACCGTGTTCTATTTCTAATTGGGTTTAAACTAGCCCTAATTTCACTATCTAAGCCAAGTGGACCAAATTTTTGGGTGAGGGGATTTACACCATGTATTTGGACTTTTTTTCAGAGTTATGTACTTCGCTCCAGTCCTGACTGGGTATTTTTTTTCCAGAGGATCCAGAGGATTTTTGCCCGATATTCTACGGCCAGGTGTTGAGGAGTGTTGTGACCCAGAGATTGAGGAGGAGCCCATCGAGGAGACGCCGTTAGTACCCTAGTTAGCTAGGTGGGTTTTTTTGGGTTATTCCCAGTTGCTATTCTGGATGACTGTATTTATTATTTTGCTCCTGTGAGATATTTTAGACTTTAGACTTGGACTGTATATTTGGTGATTGTACTTGTTCTTTGGTTCTTATTTATTTATAATATCTTATCATGCTTTTACTCTTTCCCTAGTTATTATGATTGAGTTATATATATTGCGTGGTTGCCCTCCTTTTAGAAAGGTTATATTGATAATTTTGTGAGATATAGATATTGTGACCTAGAACGGACCTTTACAGCGTTCTACTGCCACTTCTGCGGTGTAGGCTGGACGTACCCACGACTCATGCCCCATTTTTTGGGTGCGGGTCGTGACACATTTTTGGTGGTGGCCCATGCAAGTCTAGTACGCAGGTCTAGTTTCTAGGTCTATCTGCGATAGGATTTAGGATATAGGCTGAGAGAGAGTGTGCTCAATCACAACTAGGACCCTTCCTGATTTTTGTTATCTTTAATTTTTCTAAAATTATTTTCTTTTGCAATATTATTGTCCTTCTTTGATGATATCATATTTTGCGCCGTTGGTGATGTAATCTCAGGTTCTGTTCTTCTTGATTCCATTCCAGCACTTGCTTTATTTGATTTCGGTGCTTCCCATAGTTTTGTGTCTGTATCTTTTGCTGTTAGACACCATCTTGTTACTGAATCTTTAGCTAGACTCTGTAAGATCATGACCGGGGGTGGCATCATCCTAATCAGTGATGTCTGCAGAGACCAGAGAGTTACCTTGGAAGACCGGGAGTTGAGTGTGTGCCTACTCGTAATGCCACTTCTGAGCTACAATATTGTACTCGGGATGGATTCGTTGAGTATGCACCGTATTAGTATAGATTATCGTGGAGGCAGAGTGTTGTTTAGTCTGTCGGGAGAGCCAGAGTTTGAGTTTGCCAGAGAAGCAATGGAGCAGAGCGAAGGAGTCTTCTGTGAAGCCCTGGTGGTAGAGCTGAGGTTGCCATATCCACTGATAGCGGAGTTCATGGATATCTTTCCGGAGGAGTTCCCAGGGTTACCTCCGGACAGAGATGTGGAGTTCTCTATAGACTTGGTGCCAGGTGCAGAGCCGATATCCCAGCACGTTTATAGAGTCAGCAATAATGAGCTGGTAGAGTTGAAGAAGCAGGTGGATGAGCTTTAGGATAAGGGATTTATCAGATCTAGTTCTTCTCCGTGAGGTGCTCCGGTACTTTTTGTGTCGAAGAAGGATGGGTCGATACGAATGTGTATCGACTACAGGGCTCTGAACAACCTCACAATCAAGAACAAGTATCCGTTGCCGCATATTAATGATCTTTTTGACCAGTTAAGCGGAGCGAGGGTATTTTCCAGGATTGATCTGAGGACAGGCTACCACCAGGTGAAGGTCGGGAGGGAGGATATTCCGAAGATAACTTTTTGGACTAGGTATGGACAGTATGAGTTCATGGTAATGCCGTTTGGGTTGACTAATGCCCCAGCAGTATTCATAAATCTGATGAACAAGGTATTCTATCAGTATCTGGACAGGTTTGTGGTAGTATTTATATATGACATCTTGGTGTATTCGAAGACCCCAGAGGAGCATGAGGAGCATCCGAGGATAGTGTTGGAGACTCGCAGAAAGGAGAAGCTTTATGAAAAGCTTTCGAAGTGCGAGTTCTTACTTGACAAGGTTGAATTCCTTGGTCATGTGGTGACAGGAGAAGGGATCTCGGTGGATCCGAGAAAGATCATGGCAGCTAAGGCATGGAGTGCTCCGAGTTCAGTAGCTGAGGTCAGGAGTTTCCTGGGACTGGCAGGTTACTACCGGAGATTTGTTCAGGATTTTTCCTAGATTGCAGAGCCATTGTCTAATCTAACCCGGAAAGACATGGAGTTTGTTTGGTCAGAGGAGTGCCAAATCGCCTTTGATGAGCTAAAAAGGAGGTTGACGATAGCTCCAGTATTGACGTTGCCATCAGGATCTGGAGGATTCACTATCTATAGTGATACATCGAGAAAGGGACTGGGTTGTGTGTTATAGCAGAATGGAAGGGTGATTGCCTATGCTTCTAGGCAATTACGTCCTCATAAGAAAAACTATCCTACCCACGATTTAGAGTTGGCAGCAGTGATCTTTGCTCTGAAGTTGGAGAAATACTATTTATACGGAGAGCGTATGGAGATCTTCACAGACCACAAGAGCTTGAAGTATGTGTTTACCCAAAAAGAGCTGAACATGAGGCAGAGTAGATGGTTGGAGTTGATGAAAGACTTTGATATATTATTGCAGTACCATCCAGGGAAGGCGAACATAGTTGCGGATGCGCTGAGCAGGTATCCGATAGCTATATGCCTAACTACAGATCGTTATCTTCTGGCAAATCTAGAGAGCTTGGGCATTGAGGTGATAGTGCCTGAAGTTAAGATACAGATGTGGGGACTGCAGATTCAGTCAAAGTTGGTAGACCGGATTAAGGCTACATAGTTTGAGGATGAGTCCCTGAGGAGCATCAAGGCGCAGGTTCAGATTGGATTATCATATGATTTCACCATTGCAGATGATGGTTCATTATAGCACAGTACCAGATTGTGTGTGCCGAGTATGTCATTGCGCGAGAAGGTTCTTCAGGAGGCGCATCGATCCCAGTACTCTACACATCCAGGTGCCAACAAGATGTATAGAGATCTGATAGAGCATGTATGGTGGTACGGGATAAAATGGGAGGTAGCGCGCTTCGTATCCCGATGCTTAGTGTGCCAGCAGGTGAAGGCGAAGAGTCAGAGGCCAGAAGGTTTGCTCCAGCCGTTACCCATTCCGGAGTGAAAATGGGAGCATGTGACCATGAATTTTGTTTCTGGACTTCTCCGTTCTCCAGGAGGGAAGGATGTGATTTGGGTCATCGTAGACAGGTTGACCAAATTGGCCCACTTTCTACCATTCAAAGTGGGTACGTCTACGGAGAGACTAGCAGGGATATATTTGTGCCCGATAGTCAGACTGCATGGAGTTTCTGTGAGCATAGTATCAGATCGGGATAGTCGCTTTATTTTGTATTTCTGGAGGAGTCTACAGGCTAGCTTGGGCACCCAGCTCAAGTTTAGTACTGCATATCACCCACAGACAGACGGTTAGTCGGAGAGGACCATTCAGACACTTGAGGACATGCTTCGCACTTGTGTTCTGGATTTCAGAGGCTCTTGGGAGGATCACTTGTACTTGGTAGAGTTTGCTTACAATAACAGCTACCAAGCCAGTATCAAGATGTCACCATTCGAGGCATTGTATGGATGGAGGTGTCGCACTCTGTTATCATGGGATGATGTAGGCGAGAGAGCTTTGCTTGGCCCGGAGATGGTGATTGATGCGGCGGAGAAGGTCAAGCTCATTAGAGATAGACTTCGGGTGGCACAGGACAGGCAGCGGCATTGGGCCGATAGCCACCAGAGACCTTTGGAGTTCGAGATATAGCTTAGAATCTAGATTTTATTCTAGTGTCTGCTTGTGATTGCTTGTTTTAGATTAAGTGCTGAGACCTTGTTTGTGCTAGGTTGGAGATCTGGTGTTCCTGAGGATTTCTTCGACGCGGGACACTATTCGCTTTGGTGGAGGCGGGAAGCTTAGCCCATGTTTCGTCGGACCCTTCAGCCTCCTTGAGAGGGTCGGTATTGTGGCGTGTAGGCTATATTTGCCACCTACGCTAGAGGGAGTTCATGATGTGTTCCACATGTCGCAGTTGAGATGGTATGTGGCGGATCCCAGTCACGTATTGGATCACTCAGAGATCGTGGTGGGCCATACTCTTAGTTATCCAGAATAGCCGGTGGAGATTCTGGATCGACGGGAGAAGGTGTTGAGAAACCAGACTATTTTTTTTGGTTCGTGTCGCGTGGAGGCATCACTCTCCAGGTGAGTCAACCTGGGAGAGGGAGGATGAAATGCTCGAGCGATACCCTTATCTTTTTGAGTCCTGAGGTATGGTTCTTTTCTTTTTCTTGTATTCCTGTCCTAGTTTCGTCTTTTAATTTCGAGGACGAAATTATTTTAAGGAGGATAGGCTTGTCACTACCCAATTCTAGAAAATAGGATTTTTTTTTATTTGGTAAATTATGTATTGTTCATAAATAATTATATTTATATTTAATTGTTGGTTGTATTATTATTTTTATTGGTTGTTTTAGGGTTTTGGCTAGTCTGGACCCATGTCAGACCCTAGTGGACCCATGTCAGACCCTAGTGGCCCCATGTCAGACCCAACCAACACCCTTGTTAGACCTATTTATGGGTTTTGAATAGTTATTATATTTTTATTTTAGTTATTTGGGGAGTTTTGTTTTAGTTAGAGTGTGTTTAGAAATCCCAAACATAAACCCTTTGTTAGGATGACTAAAATGAGGGTATTTTATGTCATTTGACTTAGTGTAACCCTATAATATTGCACTTGACCGGCCCTCTAACCCTACTTTATGCACTTGGCCGGTCCTCTTCTTCCTTTATTCTATTTTCTTCTTCTTCTTCTCCACTCTCCACTCTTTTCTTCTTCTTTTCTTCTTCTAACTTCCTATTTCAAGTAAGAATTTCTCATTTTCTTCTCTTCCTTCTTATATTTCTTCCAAAGATGTTAACCCTAACTATTTGCTTTTCCTAACCTAGGTGTGTAGAGCCTAGACTTAGTATAGAGGCTTGGCTTGGAGGCTTGAGGGTGGTGATTTTAAGGGTTTTGGAGACTTTGGCCTTGGGATTCCAACTCCCAAGAGGTAAATCCTAACTTTTCTCTTAGTGATTACTATTATATAGTGTAATTAGTAGTTTAGAACCTTCTTAGACCTTAAGGCTACCCATGGGAAGAAGTTATAACTTCTTTGGTTGTGTTTGGAGACTTTGACATTAGATTTTGTGTCAATTTTGGGTAAAATCTGAGATTGGCTCAATTTTGGGTGATGCCCTAGGTTAGAAGAACCTAGATAGACATGCTTGGGTGTCTTGAGGGTAAGTATGTGTCTCCGTTCGAACACGTAAAGTCGTGTCACGGAGAAATGGGCGTTTCGGGCGATTTGGGGGTTTTTATCGTCGTAGGTTCTATGTGCGTACGTATTTTTGTCACGGACCTAAAATCGGTGAGTTAGCATTTTTTTTTAGGTTCTAGATATCGATTAGAACTCGTGGATAAATTTTGGGCTAATTTTGAGTAGGTTTGGTGTGCGTTTCACGAGGTTTCGCGAACCGCACTCCACGTATTCGTTAAAATGACCGAATGGCCATTTTGACTTGGTTTCTAGGTTTCGGGCTTGTGCGCACGTTAGTTTAGCGTCAAGAAGTGTGTGCTAGAGTTCTTGAGTTATATTTTATATATTTATAGTTATTTATTGGTGTTTGGGTCGTTGTGCTTGCGTTAGTGTTGTGTGTTGTGTGTTATGTGTGTTATGTTTGTGTGTATGTATATATGTATATATGTGTCTATATATATATATATATATATATATATATATATATATATATATATATATAATATATGTGTGTGTGTTTGTATATATGTACGAGTCTGTGTGTATATATATGTGTGTTTTTATATGTATATATGTTTGTGTGTGTATATATATATATATATATATATATATATATATATATATATATATATATATATATATATATATATGCGTGTTTGTGTGTGTGTGTGTGGTGTGTCGAGGGGGGTAGTAGATGAGCAGCGTAGCAAAAAGTGCTGCAGCAGCGAGGGGAGAGCAGTGAGGCAGCAGCCAAGCGCAGCAGCAGTAGCAGCAAGTAGCTGCTGCAGTGGCAAGAGCAGCCAACTGCAGCAGCAGTAATTGCTGCAGTAGCAATAGCAGCAAGCGCAAGCCATTGCATTAGCAGCCAGGCATAGCATCGACAGCTTCGGAAGTAGCAGGTAGTGAGATATATATATATATAGTTAGATATATATATATATATTTATAGTTATGTAGATATATGCCTATGTGTTTGTATATATATAGTAGCCTATCTATATAGCTAGGTATATATGTATATGCTAGATAGATAGCTAGTTAGTAGTTTTGTGAGGGATTAGTGGATATCTCAATACCTTGAGATATCAAGGTATCTTAATACCTTGAGATACCCAAGGTATTGAGTATCAGAGTGAGATTTTTGAGCAATTGCCTAGATTTAAGGTTAGAGTTGCTTTTATATGTATATGTGTATATATTTATGCGTGCTAGCATAGGTGTTAGTGGGTTTTAGGTGGGGTGCATAGCTTAGGTCGAGGTATCGGATACCGAGGGTATCCCGGTATCTCGAGGAGGCAAATTTGAAGGTTTACTAGCTTAATGAGCTAGTTTTGACCTAGAATTTTAGGGGCACCCTAGTTTGACCTAGCGTTGACCATAATTGCTTTCTTGACTGTAAAAGTCAATGTTTGACCTAACTTTGACCCAGAGTTAACTTTTTGGACCCCGGGTTGACTTTTTGACCCAAATTTTACCGGTTTGACCCGTTCGACCTAGAATAACCCTAGAATCTTGTTTTTAGTTAATTTATATCAGTTTAACTCTTTAGAACTCCGTTTAACCTTACTTTTTGCAATAGGTTCTTGCGACGCCAGTCCGGATCTCGATCCTCACCAGTTACTCAAGATGTCAGGCGAGTACCTACCTCTGATTGTTTCCATTTCATGATAGTATTTATATCACCTATTCTTGAATGGTAATACTTGATTCTGACACATTGTTTCACGAGCTGGTACTAATTGGATCCTGTCATGAGATGTTATCCCTCTTACCGTGTTCAGCGGGTACTCTATCACGTTTATTTTATCATGTGCTTCGGGTATTGATTCTCATGTGCTATCATGTGCTTTGTGTGCTCTCGCCTTCATGTGCGCTAGTTATTTATCATGTATGTAGCATATCGTGATTGGATCCAAGAGTATTAGTGGGGGCGGGGAGTAGGAGTTGGTTATGTGATCAAAGCCAAACAGTATTCATGTGTATGTCGGTTATGCAACTCACGCATAATGGAGTTATCGTAGATTATTCATGTGCAACCTAAGTCGGTCACCTAACAAACTTGTGCTCAAGGTACTTAGCTAGTATTCCTATTTTCTCACATACAGTTACTTCTCTACTACTTGTATTGTTCTCTAGTTTTATATTGCAGCTACTTTATCTGCTCCACCATGTATTTATTTTCCTGTGCATCTTGTATACTTTTCTATTGCTAGTCATATACACTTTACCATGTATTTGGAGTTGCTTTCAGAGTAATGTACTTCGCTCCAGTCCTGACTGAGCATATTTTTTTCCAGAGGATCCTGAGGATTTTTGCCCGATATTCTACGGGCTAGGTATCGAGGAGTGTTGTGACCCGGAGATTGAGGAGGAGCTCGTCGAGGAGATGCCGTTAGTACCCTAGTTAGCTACGTAGGTTTTTTTGGGTTGTTCCCAGTTGCTATTCTAGATTATTGTATTTATTATTTTGCTCATGTGAGATGTTGTAGACTTTAGACTTGGACTGTATATTTGGATATTGTACTTGCTCTTTTGTTCTTATTTCTTTGTGATATCTTATTGTGCTTTTACTCTTCCCCTAGTTATTGTGATTGAGTTATATATATTGCATGGTTGCCCTCCTTTTAGAGAGGTTATATTGACAGGTTTTGTGAGATATAAATATTATAACCTAGAACGGACCTTTACAGCGTTCTACCGCCGATTCTGCGGAGTAGGCTGGACGTACCCATGACTCATACCCGATTTTTCGGTTGCGGGTCATGAAAGATTGTGAACTTGTACATAAACTTGTTGTCACATCCCGATCTCCTGCAGGATTGATCGCTCTCGCTGGACGTGAATCACAGCGCCAATGCTTCCGCAGGACAAATATTCCTATCGGGACATGACGCCATGCGAGCTTAGAGTTGCACCCGCATAAGGCAAATATCAAAACGGTCGTTGATAACTAGTTTGCAGAGTTGTCATAGCAAAAACATAGAATAAAAACAAGTATTAAATCCAAAATAAACTCTTTATTGATATGAAGTAAAGATTACAAGCGGTGCTAGGCCGAGATTATAATTTGCTCATACTCTCTCTCTCTCTCATTACAATGAATATGCCCTTAGGCTTACAACTGAATCAAACAATCTAGATGATGATATTACTAGATATTATGTCTCATATATGTGAGTTCCAGGTCAGTGCGCTACGCTCCAAGATGCCAAGTGCAATCCGGCGCCTTGATGCGTCAAGCATTCTCCGAATCTGTGCGAGTTAGAAACTATACCTCTGGAGTACTTCTAACAAGAACGTAGTTTATTTCAGAACCTCTCTATTAACTACTCTAAAAGTGATTTAGTGGGAATTCATTTTGCCCCTGATCTTCCTGCACCCTGCATACAATCTGGTTGGATATCAGTACATTGAATGCACTGGTAGGGAGGCCTCTCACCCACGCCACAAAATAAGTACGTTCATTAGTTATATGCACCGAATAATTTTTTTGTCTTTCTAGTCTTGCCTTAGGATCAGTTTTATGATAATATAATGAAAGTAATACCCGTGTCTAAATCAAGAGTGTCGTACTAAAATTAACTGAGTTCGTCTTACCCTTTTCTTACCATTCGGCATTCCCTGTCATTCGTAGCAATATAATCTTATAGTGTTATATTTGTGTCTCTGACTCAGATATGTTTTACTCACTCTATGTGTTATATTTGTGTCTCTGACTCAGATATGTTTTACTCACTCTATGTTATATAATGTGCATCTATTCTAAATATGCAAAGTTTCGTGCATTATGCTCTTCCATGTTACTCCTCTTCTGAATACGGATCACCGCTTTGCATGCATGACTTATCTATATAAAGGTCATTTGCTCTGTTAGCCATATTAGATATATCTTTTGGGATGTAATGGCTTATCTTTCCAGCTCGGTTGTGAGCCTTACTGGGTGTCTCGAACCATCTGATGAGTCAATTATCTTTCTAGGTCGGTAGCAAGTCTTATTGGATGTCATGCACTCGCCTGCAAGTACTTCAGCTAGCATATTTCTAGGACTATACTGGCATCGTCCTCCCGGGCTGATATGAGTCGGATGCCTCAGTAATCATGTCGATGACTCTTTCTCAACCTGGTGTGCAACCAGTTGTCCGTGACCATACAACTACTTCACCACTTTCATCCTAGCCGAGAACTTCCTGCTCGGTTTCTCTTATCCGAGGACTTTATCTCGGTTGAATCTAGCCGAAGACTACACTCAGATCTTTCTTCTTTGTGCAGTTCCCGAATTAGAGACTGCCTCGGTGATCTGGATATCTCAATACTTTTTTATATTTTCTTTTCCTGACTCGGAACGACTATTTGATAGTCTTCCTCGTCTATGTATGCAATATAATTTTACTCTATCCCGTGTCATATTTCATGTAGTACCGTATATCAATATTGTAAACGAGATATACTTTATGGAAAAATCTATGAAACTACTCCATTTGGATCAATACTCGAAGTTATACACTAGCAAGACAGAGTTTCCATGTTCTATACACAATGATAATGCAAGATTATTCCCTTAGCTATGTGCATTCATCTCTCTTTTTATTAGCATGCAAAGGTTATCGCTTAGAAACTAGCATGTATTATTCATTTTCTTAAGTGTGCAGCTAAGCAGAGACAGGTTTATCGGAGCCCGCCACCTTAGAGATGAATCGCATCGGCCGAGCGAGACTCTGAGCGTGCCTCTGAAAAGTCTAAGTTTGAACTCCATTTGAAGGTCCAAGTCTGATTACCTTTGTATCGAACGAGTCACCTCGCTGAGTAAGGCAGGTTGGTTCACTACACTTGTGTTGTTTGAATCGGCCCTTCGGTTTGAGCGGAGCGGGTCGTTATATAATACACCACTCATAACAATCTCATCTTCGAGACTTTCTGAGTGAAACTCGTATTATCGCATAACTTCTAAACTAAATACTATATTTCTCGTCTAACTTCCAAAGATTGTTTCAACACTATATTCATTCCTTTTCTCACCTCGTGCTTAGCCAATCTCATCGAACAACTGAATCGTTCAATGTTATCGAACTATACTCAACTTAAACGTTGTATTCCCTGACTCAAACTCTACTGTGACTAGTATAGGGTTGTATTACTCAATTACGGGGTATTCTATAACTCAACATGTACTAGAAAACTCAGGCTTAGGGTAAACTTGCCCAATCGTTATACTTAATCCATGCGAACCCAAAATATATTCGACCATTTACTTGACATCGTCTGTCAAAATCCAGCATTACGCCTAAACCCAATCCAAAAAACCTTCAAGACTTTTGAGTTTAAATCTCAGCAAATCTTCCAATCTGGTCTTGCATCAAGATCAATCTTGAGCCACCGTCCATTCTTGCTAAGTAATTTTTACTATCACCCAAAGTCTTCGTATCGAATTGCCTAAGTATTCTGACTCAGTCTTTATTGTGCTTTAGTGCGGAGCTAATTTGCCCCATATGGGGTACGTTCTAATCTTTCACGTCTTAGGTTCGATCGAACATAACTTCTTATTCTTTTTCTCATTATATTTGGCACATGTGCTTAACCATTTTATTGAATGACTCTATAGTTCAATTATTGCGTTTCTTGGCTCAGTCTCTTACTGCACCTTAGTGCAGAACTATCTCATTCGCATTGGGCATATTACAATCTTTCATTTACGAAAGTCTAGGCTGAGGCTAACTTACTCCAATTGCCATACTCATCAATGCGAATTAAATTTTTTTACTTGCAGATGCATTCGAATTATGAATATTGCTAAGTCTGGATCATACCCATATTCAAGGCGTCCCTCAAATATGTGTATTTCAACCAAGCTTAATGATAGCTAAGTCGGACAAGCTACTCGTAAAAAAATTTGAATCGTCGATTGTTTTGCTACTCGACTAACCAAACTCTAGTTCGTTTAGTCATTGTCTACCCCAATCCTACTCAAATGCAAGTATTGCATTACTAGCAACGTATATCTTCCAAGCAACGATTCAATTCATTATGCCAACTTATCTTGAATATTACTAATTCCAATCATAAGTGTTCCGTCCGACAAATCTCCAATACCGTCTTGTTCCTCTCCATCACATAACCTACCCAATCAATCAATTATCATCCAAGTCCTATAGCTTATTGCGTTCATTTTAATGCCAACGCCGCTAGCATACACTCCCAGTTCTAATTCCTAACTCTAAGTCTTATTGCCCCAGTTCTATCATCTTCTTAAATGATACTTTAAAGTCTGTCACTTCAATTCAACTCACGGCATAGGGTTGTCTACTTACCCACTAGGTCAGCTAACAAGGTCATAGGAACAGTTCAAGTTTATGACTCACCATACAAATCTGTTGTATGACGCTCGCTATAAGTTCTTAAGGTCAAATAACTGTTCATTTATATGGGGTATTCTACCTAATCTCGTTTTACTCAGATTTTTAAACATCGAGCACAGATCATCCTACTCAAATCAATACATTCGTTTGTATATGGTCCGAGTCTGTTTCAATAAAGCCATTCCTAAGACACATTCATTTAACCGAATCCATGCACATCACATGTCCAACTAAATGACTCGTATACTATATCTCATTAAACACCTAATAGGATTCACATATCCAATATTTTCTAAGTTTAGACCACCAAGTCATGATTCAATTTTTAAATATCGATCTCAATCACAAATTCGAAGTCGTTCAACATAATTTACGTATCCGTTCATGAAACCATCAAGCATCTTACTTTATGTTCAAGATTAACTCATCTACAAAATACTTTTGATTCACTTATATCCTAAAACTAGTCTTATCGTGTCGAACCATAAGTCAAAACGATCCTTCCATTGTCACATTCTGGACTCCCGCAAGTTCGATCATCCCCACTGGACGTGAGATCACCATGCCAACGCCCTCACGGGATAATCTTCATAATCCGGGCATGACGCATGTGCGAGCAAGGAGTTGCACTTGCACAAGACATGAATGTTAAATATTACGGTTATCATCGAAATGATCAAGACACCTTATCTTTATATTTGTTTCATCCAAGTTAAATATTTATCCATCAAGTCATGTTCATCTAATAATCGTTTATATCGTGATCATAATTCGTCTAGCCAATTTGCCCAACTTCAATATTACCGTTCAATCAATCGGTAGTCTACTTCTAGCATTCCTCAAACAACTAAGTTTAAATCCTTGTTATATTCTATTTTATCGAGTTTGTTTGAATAATCATCGGACATATTAGGTCCTGATCTCCCGCGAGTTTTATCATCCCCGTTGGACGTAAAATTATCACACTAGCAATCCCACAGAATAATCGTTCTCATCTGGGCTTGATATCGAGTGTGATCTTTCAAACTCGATTCAAAATCATTCGTTCAAATTCAAGATTAAGTCCATTATCGCCTATCTCAATCATCAGATCATAAATTTGCTAACTTGCATTAATCTATGCTCTCTTCCAACTATCGATATTATATGAAGTCTTCCAAATTTGAAACCATAACATCCATACTCAAGCTAAATTCTATCGAGCGATATCCTACTCGATCTTAATATTTTCATCCGTCCTATCTTCCATCGTACTAACTTCTGATCGCATCCTCGGTTATTCTATCTCAAACTCAAGTTTTAATCTATTTGACTCAATTCAAAATTGCTCGTGCGATCCACTAAGTTTTCTCGACCCAGATATTAATTCTAATACTCTGAATTCCTATCCGATATAAGCCTTATCACTTGTTCATGCATTCTAACTCGTTCAAATCAAATCTCGCATGATTCCTTCGAATTTATTACTTGATAGGTATTATTTATACTAAGTCTCGCACAATCACGTCGCTTGCTGCTAGACTCGTTTGCTATCCGAGAATCCATGATTCGTTCGAACATTTCTAAGACGATCAATACACCACTCAGGGTTCGAGCTATACTCTACGAATCTTTTATTTTCTTATTCGTTCCTGAACTATCGCATACACTACTCAGAAATTGATTCATCCTATTAATCCTGAATCGCGCTCGCATCATTCACTCATATATCCAATTCATTCCTTAGAACTCTAACACGATCTCTATGTATTGCCTTGATAAATTTTAGCCTTGTATATACCTCTATCAATAATCATCCACGCAATCTATGTTTTGAGTCGTAACTTATCACTACGAACAACCATCCAAACTATATCTCAAAATCCAAACACTATTCCCTTTATTCACCTTAGGAATAATCCGATAATGTCTCTATCAATTTTATTCTAAGTTCTACCTTGCCCTTATCCGAACAAAACCCAAATGTCGCTCGCAATCTGCTCGCACCAAAGGGTCTAGGTATGTGTTACTCTACACAACTTAGCCGAACGATTGTGTGCATAGCTATCCGTCCGAACAATATTCTATCTCGTCCACAAACTCGCTTGGTAATCAATTATAGGTATTCGAATTTGCACATAACTTATAAATTTTAAGCACGAGTATATTCCTACGAAGTCTGACACAGTTCGACATAAAGTCCATCACATAACTATTTTCGTCCAATAATCCTCCGTACAAATTTTTGAAATATTTAGACTCATCATATGGAACATTCATCGAAGCATCGAGAGAGAGCGTCTATCACATCATCAATGAACAAGTTCAAAATTAAGAGAATTGATACGAATTCTAAGGACGTAAAGTCATGGTCTGATACCAATATGTCACGTCCCGATCTCCCACGGGATAGATCGTCCCCGCTGGACGCGAATCACCATGCCAACGCTCCCGCAGGACAAACGTTCCCATAAGGACGTGATGCCACGTGAGCCTGGAGTTACGCCCGCGCAAGACAAATACTAAAATGGACGTTGATAACTAGTTCGTAGAGTCGTCATAGCAGAAACATAGAATAAAAATAAGTATTGAATCCAAAATAAGCTTTTTATTGATATGAAGTAAATATTTCAAGTGGCGCTAGGCCGAGATTACAAGTCATGCATGATCTCTCTCTCTCTCTCTCTCTCTCTCTCTCTCTCTCTCTCTCTCTCTCTCTCTCTTGCTCTCACATTACAATGAATATGCCCATAGGCTTACAACTGAATCAAACAATCTGGATGATAATGTTCCCATATATTATGTCTTATATATATGAGCTCCAGTTTCATGCACCACGCTCCAAGATGCCAAGTACGATCCAACGCCTTGATGGGTCAAGCGTTCTCTGAATTCGTATGAGTTCTCCCTGCACCCTACATGCAATCTGGTTGGATATCAGTACATTGAATGCACTGGTGGAGAGGCCTCTCATCCACGCCATAAAACAAGTACGTTTATTTGTTATGTGCAACGACTGATTTTGTTGTCTTTCTAGTCTTTGCCTTAGGATTAGTTTTATGGCAATATAATGAAAGTAATATCCATATCTAAATTGTCACACCCCAGTCCCAAAATACGTAGGACTAGGAATACGTAAGCATGCCAGCCGTATATATATGGAGAGTCCAATATATGGAAACCATAACACATACGTACGATATATTATGAACAATAATTCACAAGTGGTATATAGTTGTCACAAGTCACAGAGCATAACTAAATCGCATCCACAGAATCAAATATAAATGAATAATCAATCAACTATATAACTGAATCAAGTATAAGATGCTTGATAAGAACAAGTAGTTGGGTGGAGACAAATCCACGACCAAAATAGAATATAAAAGTAAACACAGTAAGTACATCTAATGATTAATGAGGCTCGAAGAGAAGACCTCCTCGAAAGAGAATGAAGTATTAAGTCTTGATCCGTGCTCCTATGAATAGTCATGATTGTCTACACCTGGAAAGGGACCAGGTCCTCAGAGGGACGTAACAAGATATATAGAAGCATGCCAATAAAGTACTGAAAATAAACATCCAAATGGTCATCTAACCACCTATGTGAATACACTTTGAGAACAACTTTCCAACACGTAGGCTATCTGGCTAAAATAGGAATAGCATAATTCTTTCGGAGAATCAGGGGCATAAAAAGCATAATGTCTTTTGAACGTCAGAGGCCGCATGTAGATAATATAGGGGTCATATGACCACGCATCTCCGGCGGAGCATGCGAGTTACACAAGGAAAGTGCAAAGGAGCCCAAACGCCTTACTTATTGTCCTCCCCACCACATGCTCTATTCATGCCATATCCATGACATGACATCTCTAATAACTGCCAAGGCTTCTACTTATGCAAATTCTATTAGCAGTTATCCCTATCCATCGTACGTCTAATACGTACCGGTAATCATACGAATACGCAAGTTCGTGTCCTACATGAGACTCACACTCATGTAACAACTGTGTCACAGCCAATGAAACATAAGAATGTCTCATGATCATGTGGTGGTCTCGTAAAATTAGGTCGACATGCATAATATATAATAAAGTTAAAATAAGATGTCACCGTCGTTGCACCCAAGTTATTCTTGGATGCGCAGTTTATATAGCAGTTAAAATATATGAACTAAATAGAACAAATAAAATATATGCACCATATGGAATATAAATTGCAGTACAATGGCAAGGTATACTTGTCTGGTAAGAAAGCTGCGTAGTGTAAGCATCCAGACGTCAAGTACAGAGGATCAGAAACTATGGTCTCCGAATGAACGTCTCTGTATGCTGAAATAAACATCACCAATATTCCTAGAATAAGCGAGATAGCTAGAAAATACTACCCTTTCGTCAAATTTGGACACAGAAGCAAAACGGTAATTTTGGATCAAAACAGGTCCACATGTGGGCTACTTTGCACCGAAATGCATGCCAGAGGTAAAGGTATCTAAATGGGACAAATTATAGGTCAAACAAATTATAAACATCATAACGAACTCAACAGTATGTCCAATTTTGAATTCCGATGAGCCGGTCATAAATTCGCTCTTAAAGTCAAACCGTGGGGCCTATAAATAGACGACTTGATCAATTGTCTTAGAATCGTGTAAAACATGGGTCACGGGACCAGCGTGATACCACAAATCCAATGGCATAAATTTTATCATATTTTGACGAGCATACACAAAATGAGGTAGTATTTTGCAAAAGTCACGATATGGAGACCTTTTACGGATATGGGTTGATTCCGACGTGCACACACGTCTGAATCAACTTTCGCAAATACCCACACATCAGGATATACCATATGTGCCTTTTGTTATAATTGGTACACGACAAAGCGGTCCCGTTTGGCGGAGCGTACTCCGTATCCCAAAATTTAAGTTTTAAAATTTAAGTTTTTGGTCGTTTTGGAGGCCAAATAATTTAGCACATAAAACGAATTAATAAAAACTAAAAGAACAGAAAAAATCTTGATTATATTGAAAATAAAACCCTTCAATTAGTTTTTAAAAATATTAAACGGGTTGGTGGTAAATTGGGTGTGAACATAGGGATTTGGGATAAAATTTTGGACTATTTTTGGTCAGTTTTTCGGCCATTTTTTGGTCGATTTTTCAACCAATCCAGGGCACGAAAACTCGTCTCCCTTGAATAAAAATCCTAGAGGCTTAGGTTGTGAACGTACACGGATAAACCGCTCGAGAAAAGGATAAAAGATGAGAGAGATATGTTATCTTGAAGATGGGGCGACGGAGTGGTGCTGCTGCATGCGTGCGCGCACGCGGACGACACTGGGCGGCGGTCACCGGCGGTTGCGGCAGCGCGGGACGGCGGCTGCAGTAGTCGGCCGGAGGTCGTCGGGGTCGAAGTCTAGGGTTAGGGTTAGGGTTAGGGTTTAGGTTGAGTTATAACATATGTAATATATATATATATATATATATATATATATATATATATATATATATAGAGAGAGAGAGAGAGAGAGAGAGAGAGAGAGAGAGATCCGTGGGGAGGGGGAGGGTTTTGCTGTTGGGGGGGTTTAGTTATAGGAATTAGGTGTCAGGGTTTAGTTTAGAATTTATATTTGTTTAGATTTAGTATTAGGTTTAGGGAAAAGGTTAGGGTTTATTATTATTATTATTATTATTATTATTATTATTATTATTATTATTATTATTGTTATTTTCTTTTTTGTTTTTTCTTTTTCTTTTCTTTTTCTTTTTCTTTTTCCTTTCCTTTTTATTTATTACTATAACTAATATTATTATTATTATTATTATTATTATTATTATTATTATTATTATTATTATTATTATTATTATTAACTATATATTTATTTATATATATTTACATATATATATAAGGTTAAAAATCTCAAAAAAATATTTGCACACAAAATAAATTCTAGAAAATTATTTTATAAAATTTTAATAAAATACTACACCCAAAATATTTTATAAAAATATTTTATAATTAATAATTAGATATTTATCTAGTTATATAAATCAAATAACTGTATTATCTAATTAACTAAGTAATTAATTAAATGGTTATCCACAAAATAGGTAATAGTAAATGATATGCAAATCTATAAAAAGAAAAAATGCCTAACTTGGCACGAAAAATTATGGGATGCTAATTGTAGAAAATTGGAATTGGAAAATAACCATAATTAAATTATATATATAAATTATCTGAATATTTAACATTTAATCTATGGTTGTTACACTAATGTTATACTAATACCAAGGGGTTGAATTCTTGTGCCACAAAAAGATCCTTCAGGTAGTGTCTCCTGTGTAGGCTACTTCCTATAAAGGGAGATACAGATTTTGGGGCCATCCTATATTATTAATATCCAAACCACGGTCAAGTGTCCTAAAAAAATTATTGAATTTTAATTGTTTTGAAAAATAATCTAAAACAAATACAATAAATACAAAATACACACAAGATACCTATTTTTGGGTAAGGGAGTTTACATAAATCATGAGTGTCGTACTAAAATCAACTAAGTTTGTCTTACTATTTTCTTACCATTCGGCGTTCTCTGTCATTCGCAGCAATATAATCAATAATCTACTAAGTAATGAAGGACATGCAGTTTTAGTGTTATGTTTGTGTCTCTGCCTCAGATGTGTTTTACTCGCTCTATGTTATATACAATACGTTATTCTAAATGTATAAATTTTCGTGCATTATTCTCTTCCATGTTACTCCTTTTCTGAATGCGGATCGCCGCTATGCATGCATGACTTATATATATGAAGGTCACTGTCTCTGTTAGCCATATTGGACATATCTTCTCGGATGGAATGACTTATCTTTTTAGCTCGGTTGCGAGCCTTACTGGCCGTCCAGAACCATCCGACGAGTCAGCTGCCTTTCTAGTTTGGTAGCAAGCCTTGCTGGATGTCTTGCACTCACCTGCTAATACTTCAGCCAGCATATTATCAGGACTACATTGGCATTTTTCTCTCAGGCTGACACGATTTTGATGCCTCATCAATCATGTTGATGACCCTTTCTCTACCTGGTGCGCAACGAGTTATCCGTGACCATGCAACTACTTTACCACTTTCATCCTAGCTGAGAACTTCATGCTCGATTTCTCTTATCTGAGGGCTTTAGCTTGGTTGAATCTAGCCCAAGACTACACTCGGATCTTTTTTCTTTGCGCAGCTCCCTGATTAGATATTGCCTCGGTGATATGGATATCCCGAGTACTTTTTTTTTTCTTATGACTCGAAACAAATATTTGATAGTCTTCCTCGTCTATGTATGCAATATGATTATACTCCATCTAGTGTCATATTTTGTGCAATACCGTACAATAATATTATAAACAAGATCTACTTTATAGCATAACATATGAAACTTCTTCATTTGGATCGATACTCTAAGTCATGCACTAGCAAGGCAGAGTTTTCATGTTTTATACACAATGACAAAGCGGGATTATTCTCTTAGCTATGTGCGTTTATCTATCTTTTTATTAGCATACAGAGGTTATCACTTAGAAACTAGCATGTATCATTCCTTTTCTTAAGTGCACAGCTAAGCAGAGACAAGTTCATCAGAGCCACCTACCATAGCGATGAATCGCATCGGCCGAGCGAGACTCCGAGCGCGCCTCTAAAAAGTCTAAGTCTAAACACGATATGAAAGTCCAAGTCTGAATAACTTTGCGTCGAATGAGTCATCTCGCTGAGCAAGGCAGGTCAGTTTGCTACACTTATGTTGTTTAAATCAGTCCTTCGAGTTGAGCGGAGTGGGTCGTTATACTTGTCTCGTGAACTATATGCAAAACTTATCTGGTAATATAAACTTGTATCAACATAAGGAAGCACACAAAAATAATCACTAAAAGGAATTATTAAATGAACATAATTAAAAAAAACACAAAATGTGCACAAGGATTCCTGGCAGTATATGCCCACTGGCCGCATGGACTTACTGACCGCATTGACTCACTGGCCGCATGCACTCATTCTTAGGGGCAAGTGCCAAGTGATAGGTCATTAACGCGTATCAGAGATGTGACTAAAATAGGTAGATGTGACATGCCATAAAGTGTCAGGGAGATAAGGACAAGAATCATAAAATATGTGCAAAATAGTTCAGAGTCATGCATCCAAAGGAAATAGCTTGTGGCCGCATGAACTGCTTGCCGCATAGGTCTCTCGGTGGCATAGATGTTCTCTGGACTAATCGAATTTTTTATTCGTTCAGTGAGTGAATAAACAAGGAGTTCAAGGACATAGTCCCAGAACACTGTATAAATAACCAGTCATGCATCCAACAAGATGGACGCATGCTGTCAGTATAAGGTAAGGAGCTTAGGCCGCATAGCACTCTCCGCTGCATAGGTCGTTGGCCGCATGAAAATTTTGTCTTCTCCAACAGTAGGTTCAGCTATGCCGAAAGCTCAAAACAAAAAATTTGTTTCCTTCATAAAATCTTTATTCTAAGTTCGAATCCAGCAAACCAAAGTTTAAAACCGCACAAAATCAAATGCTCTATCATATGAAACTACTTTTTTTTTAAAATAACAAGTTTTAGTAGATCAATATCAAGGAAAACTCTTAAAACCCATAGAAAATTATAACTTGAAACTCAGGTCTACTAAAATCTATCCATCAAAACCAAAAACACCAAGAACTAAAAATGATGAGGAACACATGCAGAACATTTTCTATCAAATGTATTTTTTAAAACAACATAAATATAAAAAATCCAAAAATTAAGATTTTATTATGGAGTAAGATGTACTTGCCTAAGAGTCCAACAACATCTTCCTAGCTAGGTCCAGTGCGAGGGTTCGTCTAGGGGAGGTGTATGGGGGTGAGGGAGAGGGGAGCAAGGAAGAAAGAAAGTGAAAATAAAGAAGAAGAAGAAGAAGAAGAAGAAGAAGAAGAAGAAGAAGAAGAAGAAAGATAGAAGAGGGAGAAAAGCTCATATATATACTAAAGGCAAAAGTTTGGGGGTTTGGTTCATGGGCTCAAGGGTTCAACCCAAATGACCAAACTAGGGTTCAAATCTAAATACGGGTCCTATCATGAGTCAGTGGCATAGCCACGAGTCTATTACTAGTCTCGGGTAGTCTCCGCTATAGGACAAAATTTAAGATACAATATATAATATATAATATACATGCACCAAAACTACCAAACATCATAAAATAAGAGAAAAATAAATACCAAAAATACAGGAATACAAAATCTGGAACAGGGTGTGACAAATTGTAACTCGATGCATTAATTCGTGACATCAGGGGCTACCATATCATTATGGGGATAGATTGGCTCGGTGCTTTCTTGGCCACCATTTATTGCACAGAAAAGAAATCGTGTTCTATCTACCTGGTGAGACCAAATTTTGCTACACGTGCAGTCCAGCATCAAGAGCGTTGAATGCATGCATGATAATTTCTGCAATATCTACTCGACGGATGATATATTCCGGCTGTGAAGGGTACTTGGCGTCCGGTTGAGACACTCAGCGAGGTTGTGCAAACATAGAGTCTACTTCCATTATGGCAAAAAATTTAATGTATTTCCAGAAGAGTTGTCCGGTATGTCGTCCGACCGAGAGATAGAGTTTACTATAGATATATTTCCAAATACTCAATCGATTTCTTAAGCTTCATATCAAATGGCCCCTGCCGAACTGAAGGAGCTGAAGGTCCAACTATAAGAACTACTCGATCGTGGGTACATCTATCCGAGTGTATCGCCATAGGGCAGACCAGTAATATTTATGAAGAAAAAAGATGCTTCAATGCAGCTCTGCATAGACTATCGAGAGTTGAATAAACCCACCATCCAAAACAAGTATCCCCTTTATAGAATCGATGACCTATTTGATCAACTACAAGGTGCATCGATATTCGCTAAAATTGATCTTCGCTCCGGCTACCACCAACTGAAGATCAAGCCAGACGACATGCCAAAGTCAGCCTTCCGTACTAGCTATGGCCATTATGAATTCTTAGTTAGGCCTATTGGACTGACCAATGTCCCTATCACCTTCATGGATTTGATAAATCGAGTATTCTGGTTGTGCCTTGACAAGTTTGTAGTAGTGTTCATTGATGATATCTTGGTGTATTCAAAGAATAAGGAGGAACATGGGGAGCACTTGCTGACCGTGCTTCAGACTCTTCGGGACAACAAGCTATACGCAAAATAAAGCAAGTACAAAATTTGGCTAACCAGTATATCTTTCCTTGGGCATATTATTTCTGTGGGAGACATCTCAGTCGATCCGAGGAAAGTTGAAGCCATCGTCGAGTGGAAGTAGCATGCCTCAGTCTATGAAATTTGAAGGTTTCTCGGGTTAGCGGGCTACTACAAATGGTTTGTGAAAGACTTTTCTAAAATTCCTTCACTCATAACTCGCCTCACTCAGAAAGGAGTCACATTTGAGTGGTCTACTGACTGTGAAGTTCCATTTCAGGAATTAAAGCATTATCTTGTCTATTCTTCGATACTTGTACTGTCGTACGAGAATATGGGATTCCAAATATTTAGCGATGCCTCAGGCCAGGGCTTGGGAGTTATGCTCATACAACAAAATAAGGTAACAACTTTTGCTTTGAGATAATTAAAGCCGCATGAGCACAACTATCTGACACATGATCTAGAACTCACAATGATTGTATTCGCACTAAAGTTGTGGCAATGCTATTTTTATGGTGTGACTTGCCAAATTTTTACTAATTATCAGAGCCTCAAGTATCTTTTCACTCAGTCCGACCTAAACCTACGATAAAGCCGTTGGCTAGAATTGATCAAAGACTACGACTTGTTGATCAACTATATTCTAGGCAAAGAAAATATTATAGCGTTCACACTGAGTTGAGTATTTATGGGATCTCTATCCGTCAACCACAGGATACAAAAAAAAATTAGAGAGTATGGGCATTGAGCTGTGAATTCGATATCGAGGCGGACCGATTGGGGGATCACTAGATCAGTTACTCCCTAAACCGAGCCAAATAGAAAAGGTCAAGTCTGCTCATACGAACGACCCATTCTTGTTAAAGATGCGTGAGCAGATTTTGGCAGAAAAGGCGACCGACTTTGTAGTGGATGAAAGCGGAACGTTGAGGGTAAGAGGAAGACTATGCGTGCCCAACGATACAGAACTCAGGAAGGAGATCCTCATAAAAGCTCACTATGCGACCTATGTATCACATTCTGGAAGTACAAAGATGTATCAAGACCTCTGCACAATCTTCTGATGGCACAACATAAAGAAAGATGTGGCTCTCTTCATGTCACAATGCTTATCTTGTCAGAGAGTAAAGACCGAGCAATAGAGGCCGGTTGGAGAGATGTATAACCTTGCTATCTCAGAGTAAAAATGAGACCATATCACGATGGACTTTATTGTTGGCTTGCCAAAGATGCAACGGGAAAACGACATCGTCTGGGTCATCGTCGATCGATTAACCAAGTTAGCGCACTTCATTGCCATAAAAGTTACTTGGAGCATCGATCGCCTGGCTCAGCTATACCTTGACGAGATAGTTCGACTACACGGCGTGCCAGTGTCTATTGTTTTATATCGGGATGGACGGTTCTTATCATGTCTCTAGAAAAGACTTCAGTTAGCTATGGGGACAAAGTTAAAGTTTAGTTCGACATACCATCCTCAGACCGACGGCTAAACAGAACGGGTGAACCAGATCCTTGAAGATATGATATGCCTCTATTCAATTCACTCGAAGTTAAGTAGGGACGTCCATCTACCATTGTTAGAATTTACATACAATAATAGTTATAGTCCAGTATTCAGATAGCTCCGTATAAGGCTTTGTATGGACAAAAGTGTAGATCGTCTATCTGTTGGGATAAAGTTGGCGAGCAACAGATCCTCGGCCTGAAACTAGTAGAACGGACCGTTCAGAAGGTTTGACTGATCCGAAAGTGATTAAAGGTAGCGCAAAACATACAGAAGTATTATACGGACACCCACCGATGAATCTCTTGAATTTATCAAAGTTGATCACGTATTTCTCATGGTTATACCAATACGAGAAGTTACAAGATTTGGAGTAAAGGGGAAGCTAAGTCCTCAATTTGATTATCCGTCCGAGATTCTCAGGCGAGTCACGCCAGTTGTGTCACCCCCGATCTTCCGTAGGGTTCGTCCATCCCCGCTGGATACCGTACCAGCGCTCCTATAGGACGATCGCTCCCATCAGGATGTGATATCGCACAAGCCTGGAGTTACGCCCGTGCAAGGTAAATACCAAAACGATCGTTGATAACTAGTTTACAGAGTCGTCATAGCAAAAATATAGAATAAACACAATTATTGATTCCAAATCAAGCTCTTTATTGATATGAAGTAAAGATTACAAGTCGCTTGTGCTCGCTCTCTCTCTCTCTCTATCTATCTCTTTACAATGAATATGCCCTTAGACTTATAAATGAATCAAACACTCTGGATGATGATGTTCCCATACATTATGTCTCATATATGTGAGCTCTGGATCCGCGTGTCATGCTCCAAGATGCCAAGTAAGGTTCGGTGCCTCGATGCGTCAAGAGATCTATGAATTCGTGTGAGTTCTCCCTGTACCCTATATGCAATCTGGTTGGATATTAATACATTGAATGCACTAATAGGAAGTCATCTCGCCCACACCATAAAACAAGCACATTCATTAGTTATGTGCACCGACTGATTACGTTATCTTTCTAGTCTTTGTCTAAGGATCATTTTTATTGTAATATAATGAAAGTAAAACCCGTGTCAGAATTAAGAGTGTCATATTGTAAATAACTGAGTTCATCTTACCATTTTCTTACTATTCGGCCTTCCCTGTCATACGTAGCAATATAATCAACAATCTACTAAGTAGTGAAGAACATCTATACAATTCAAGTGTTACGTTTGTGTCTTTGCCTGAAATATATTTTTTTCAAACTATTTTATATGTCGTGCATCCATTCTAAATGTGCAAAGTGTCGTACAAATGTACTCATTTATGTTACCCCTCTTCTGAATGCAGATAGCTGCTATGCATGTATGGCTTATCTATATAAAGGTCACTGGCTTTGTTAGTTATATTAGACAGGATCTGGGATGGAACGGTTGTCTTCTCAGCTCGATTGCAAGCCTTATTAGGCGTCCCGAACCATCCGACGAGTCAGCTGTCTTTCTAGGTTGGTAGCGTATTACCAGGACTATACTGGCATTGTCCTCTCGGGCCAATTTACTCATTTATGTTACCCCTCTTCTGAATGCAGATAGCTGCTATGCATGTATGACTTATCTATATAAAGGTCACTACTCCATCACTTCCAACCCTAGCCGAGGACTACACTCAGTTTCTCTAATCCAAAATATCAGCTCAGTTCAATCTTGTCGAGGACTACACTCGGATCTTTCTTTTTTACGCAGCTCCCTGATTAGAGACTGCCTCGGTGATTTGGATATCCCTAGTATTTTTTTTCTTTTCTTCTCTTGACTCAAAATAATTACTTAATAGTCTTCCTCGTCTATGTATGTAATATGATTATACTCTATCCCATGTCATATTTAGTGCAGTGCGGTGCCTTGATATGAACTTAAAACTACTTTTTTGGCATATATAAGAAACTACTATATTTTAACTCAATAAGCCAGATTACGCAGATAAAAAGTAAGATCTATATTTCTATATAATGATAAGGCGGGATTATCCCCTTAGCTATGTGCGTTTATCTCTTTTTTTATTAGCATGCAAAGATTATCGCTTAAAAACTAGCACATATTATTCATTAACTTAAGTGTGCAGCTTAATAAAGACAGGTTCACCGGGGCCACCCACCTAGCGATAAATTACATCGGTCAAGCGAGACTCTGAGCATGCCTCCGAAAGTCTAAGTCTGAACTCAATTTGAAGACCTAAGTCTGAATGCCTTTACATTGAACGATTTTTCTCGCTGAGCAAGGTAGGTCGGTTCACTACACTTGTGTCATTTGAATTGGCCCTCCAGGTTGAGCCGAGCGGGTCGTTACATAATACACCACTCAGAACAGTCTCATCCTCGAGACTTTCTGAGCAAAACTCGTATTAACGAACAATGTCTAAACCAAACTCTATACTTCTCATCTAATCTCCAAGGATTGTTTTAATACTACATTCATTCATTTCCTTACCTCACGCTACACACGAGCTTAGCCAATCTCATCGAACAACTCTATCGTTTGATGTCATAGAGCTATACTCAACTTAATCATTGTATTCCCCGACTAAAACTCTACTGCGACTAGCACATGGCTGCATTACTCAAATACGGGATATTCTATAACTTAATATTCACTAGACAACTCAGGCTGAGGGTGAACTTGCCTATTTATTATATTATATCCATGCGAACTCAAAACATATTCGACCGATCACTCGATGTCGCCTATCGAAACCCATCGTTACGCCTAAACCCAAAAGTACGAATCTCAGCTAATCTTCCAATCTCATCTTGCATCAATATCTATCTAAGTCACCATCTATTCTTGCTAAGTAAATTTACTACCACCCAAAGTTATTGCATCAAATTACCTATGTTTTATAACTCCGTCTTTATTGCTTTAGCGCAGAGCAATTTTTCCCAACATGGGGTATGTTCTAATCCTTCGCGCCTTAGGTCCGATCGAACATATCTTCCTATTTGTTTTCTTATTTCATTTTGCACGTGAGCTTAGCTATTTTATTGAATGACTATATTATTTAATTATTGCGCTCCTGACTCAGTCTCTTACTGCATCTTCACGCAGAACTATCTCACTCACACAGGCCATAATCTTCTGTTTATGAAAGTCAAGGATGAGTCTAACTTACTCCAGTTGCCATATTTATCCATGCGAATCCAAATATTTTTATTTGCAGCTGCATTTGAGTTATGCATATCCTTAACTCTGAATCGTACCCATATTCAAGGCGCTCCCCGAATATGTGTATTTCAACCAAGCATAGTGATAGCTAAGTCGGACAAGCTACTCGTAAAAATCTTTCGAATTCCTAATCATTTTGCTACTTGACTAACCGAACTTTGGTTCGTTTAGTTAACGTCTACCTCAATCCCACTCAAATTCAAGTATTACATTACTAGCAATGTACATCTTCCAAGCAATAATTCAATTTGTTATGCCAACTTATCTTGAATATCACCAATTTCAATCATAAGAGTTTGGTCCGATAATTTTCCAATATCGTCTTATTCCTCTCCATCACATAACCTATCCAATCAATCAATCATCACCCAAGTCCTATCTTCCGTTGCATTCGTTTTAACACCAATGTTGCTAGTGTACACTCCCAGTTCCAAGTCCTAACTCTAAGTTTCATTGTCCCAGTTCTATCATTTTCTTGAATGATACTATGGAGTCAGTTACTCCAGTTCAACTCATGGCATAGGGTCGTCTGTCTAGCCACTAAGTTAGTCCACATGGTCATAGGTATAGTTCGAGTTTGTGACTCACCGTACAATTACGTTGAACGATGCTCGCCCTAATATCCTAAGGTCAAACCATTGTTCTTTCGTATGGGGTATTTTACCCAAGCTTATTTTACTCAGATTTCTAAACATCGAGCACAGATCATCCTACTAATATTAATACGTTCGTTTGTATAGGGTCCGAGTTTATTTTAATAGAATCATTCCTAAGATATATTCGTTCAACCGAATCCATGCACGTCGCACGTCCAACCAAATGATTCACATATTCTATCTTCTAAACACCTGATTGGATCGACTTATCCAATCTTTTCTAAGTCTAGACCACTAAGTCATCATTCAATTTCTAACTCTTTGATTTTAATCCCAAATTTAAAGTCATACAACATAATTCACGTATTCGTTCACTAAGCATCTTACTTCATGTTCTTGGCTAACTCATCCATAAAATAATTTTGATTCACTTGTATCCTAAGACTCATCTTATCGTATTGAACCACAAGTCAAGACGATCATTTAATTATCATATTTTGGTCTCCCACAAGTTCAATCATCTCCACTGGACGTGAAATCACCACACCAACGTTCCTGCGGGATGACCATTCTAATCCGAACCAAACGTATGTGCAAGCAAGGAGTTGCTCTCGCATAAGACAATAACGTCAAACGTTATGATTATCATTGAAGCAATCAAGACACCTTATCCTTATGCTTTATCTCACCCAAGTTATATTTTAATCTACCAAGTCATATTCATCTAAAAACCGTTCATGTCGTAATCATAATTTATCTAGCCAAATTGTCCAACTTTAATGTTATCGATTGATTATTTTATAGTCTACTCATAGCATTCCTCAAACAACTAAGTTCAAAACCTAATCTAAAGTCTATTCACTTTTGATATATTCAATTTTAGCGAGTTCGTCTGAATAATCATCGAACATATTCCTGCAAGTTGGATCATCCCCGCTGGACGTAAAATTATCATGCCAGCGCTCCCGCGAGATAATCGTTCTCATCCAGACCTGATGTTGAGTGTTATCTTTAGAACTAGATTCAAGATCGATCGTTCAAATTCAAGATTAAGTCTAAAATCACCTACCTCAAGCATTGAACCACAAATTTGCTAACTTGTATTAATCTATGTTATCTTCCAACTATTTATATGATATCAAGTCCTTTCAAATTTAAAATTATAACATCTGTACTCAAGCTAAATTCTATCGAACGATATCCTATCCGATCTTGATTTTTCATACGTGCTATCTTCCATCGTGCTAACTATTATCGCATCCCCAATTATTCTATCTCAACTCGAGTTTTAATTCATTTAATTCCATTTAAAATAACTCGTATAATTTACTAAGTTTTCTCGACCCAGATATTGATATCAACACTCTGAGTTCCTATCTGATATAAGCCTTATCTCCAGTCTTAACTCATTCTCAATCGTTCAAATTAATTCTCGCATAATTCGTTCGAATTTGCTTACTTGCTAGGCAATACTTATACTAAGGCTTCGCACAATCATGTCATTGCTACTAGAATCATTTTTATTCCGAAACCCACAATTCGCTCAAATCTTACTAAGATGATCAATACACCACTTAGGGTTCGAGCTATACTCTATGAATTATCAAATTTCTTATTCGTTCCTAAGCTATCGCATATACAACTCAGAAATTGAGTTACCCTATTAACTCATAAATCATATTCGAATTGTTCATTCGTATATACACCAAATCGTTCCTAAGAACTCATGTGCGATCTCTATGCATTGCCTCGATAAATCTCATTCTCCTATACACCTCTATCGATAGTCGTTCACGTAACCATATCCTGATTCATAACTTATTAGCACGAATAACCGTCTGAACTGTTTCTCAAAATCTAAGCACTGTATACTATATTCACCATAGCGATAGCCCGATATATTTCTATCGATAGCCATTCTAAGTCTGACTTATCTTATCCAAACAATATCATAATCTTGCTCATAACTCACTAGTACCAAGGGTCTTGGCACACAATACTCAACACAACTTAGTCGAAAGGCAGTGTACATAACTAACCATCCAAACGATATTCTAGTTTCACATGCTAACCCGCTTGGCATTTTCATAGGGTCATCCTGGTTCGCAAGTAACTTACAAATTCTAACACGAGTCTATCCCCATAAAGTCTGACATAGTTTGGCACAAAGGCCGTCATATCACAATCTCGTTCAAGCGATCATATCATTCACATGCACTTTCAAAAATATTTAGACTCATTTTATGCAACACTCATCGAAGCATCGAGAGAGAGAGAGAGTCTATCACATCATCAATAAACAAGTTTAAAAACTGAGAGAATCGATATGAATTCTAAGGACGTAAAGTCGTGCTCTGATACCAATATGTCATGCCCCGATCTCCCGCAGGGTTCGGCCATCCCCGCTGGATGCGTATCACCGCACCAGCGCTCCTATAGGACGATCGTTCCTATCAGGATGTGATATCGTATGAATCAAGCTCTTTATTGATATGAAGTAAAGATTACAAGCAGCAGTAGGCCAAGATTACAAGTCGCTCGTGCTCTCTCTCTCTCTCTCTCCATCTCTCTTTACAATGAATATGCCCTTAGTCTTACAACTGAATCAAACACTCTGGATGATGATGTTCCCATATAATATGTCTCATAAATGTGAGCTCTGGGTCAGCGCACCATGCTCCAAGATGACAAGTATGGTCTGGCGCCTCGATGCGTCAAGAAATCTACAAATTTGTACGAGTTTTTTCAGCACCCTGTATGCAATCTGGTTGGGTATCAGTACATTGAATGCACTGGTAGGGAGACCTCTCGCCCACGCCATAAAACAAGCACGTTCATTAGTTACTTGCTATAATTTAAAAAAAAATAGTTGTGTAACCACCTCATTTTCAGGACAAAGATATTTTGGTCATTTACTATAATTTAAAATTTTATGTGTATATATATATTTAATATGTAACTAATAGATTAATATTGAGTTTAGACTAGACTAGTTGAGCCACTAGTTAGTCATGACCAATTTAGGTCCAATAAACCTAATTGACTCAAGAGAATATTATATCCTATGCTTTAATTGATTCTCTTCATGAAAGAATGGAGAGGGATTTCTAGTCATATCAAATTATTCCTAAACCTAGCCCTAATCCTAAGAGAAAGTCTATATAAGCCTTCATTATTCATGATAGCGTCCATTTACTTTCCTACTTGGTTCATCCCCAAGTTGAGAAGAAAATCCTAGTTCACCCATTCTCAAATCTAATCCCTCTCATTTTATTTTCCAATGAGTCTAAGGAGCTTTTCATTGCTAGAAGAAGCTTGGAGAGGAGTTCAAGTGTTGAGGATCGTATCCATTTTATCTTTCTCATGTCCAAATTTGGAGTTCTTCAATGAGGTCACTCAAAACCTAGGTAACTCTCTATTTTTTTACTCTATTTATGATTAAGAGCACCCATTGGACCTATAGGAACCCTCCCCTAGGGGAAATTTGCTTTCTATGGCTAGATCTAGATGCTAGAAGCCCTCATTATTCTAGATATATGATTTTTTTTCTTGTGGAATATTGTTTTGTGCCTCAAAATTGGGTGTAATATGAATTAGACCTCCAAGTGTTTGTTAGAATGTCTAATTATCTATTCTAGCTCTAATATTCAGTTTTTTACTTAGTAATCATGTGTATCTATATATATTTACTTTTGGTAGTTAGTGTATATATATATATATATATATATATATATATATATATGGGGGGGGGAGTGTATGTATTTGTGTCTATGTTTTGACTGTGTCTGTGATGGGGTTTGAAAGGTGTTCCCATGGGATTGTGCAGTGATATGTGAAGTGAGGATATGTGTTAGAGTATTGAGTGTGTGTGTGTGTGTGTGTGTGTGTGTGTGTGTGTGTGTGTAGGTGTTGTTTGCAACTGTGTTGTGAGGGTGTGCATTAGAGTTTGAAGGGGAGGTATTATGATTCAGTTGGGGTTTCTTGCTGTCGGGTTAATACAATTTTGTGGGAGAAGAGGCAGTGACAGTTGCAGATAAAGAAAAGTTCTGTTATGGATTTGGTCACAGCATTTTATCACATATGTATCAGTATAAGAAGTTTGGTAGAAGCCTTGATGTGGCATATGACCATTATCATCTGTCACTCTTCTCGTATCAGTCCAAAACCTGTGTGTATCAATCACCCTACCATTAGCAAGAGGATTAGGAGCAATGCTCGAGAAAGCACAGTAGATGGTGTTAAGTGTTAGTAGCTGTGAGTATTGGTATACATAATAATTAAGTTATATATTAGTTTGATTGGAGTATAAGTTAGTTAAGGGTTATGCTAAGAGTTGTGGTATATCATTAGATGTTAGTAAATGATAGATAAGTTAGTATAAGGGTTGCAAGTATCAGGTTGAAAGGGGGTACTTGGCTACGTGCAGGTAAGTGTGGGGGACATAATCTTGAAAAGGTATCTGTGTGTGTATTTTACCTATGTAAATGGAAAGAAGATACTGATACGTAGAGTATCAATGATGTTATCACTTGAGATAGGATAATATAGGTAGACAGTGTATTGTGTTTCAGGTTGATGCATATCTAATTAGTACTAGGAGGTGAAGGAGAGTTGCAAGACTAAGCAAGCTTGGAGTTTCAGTGTAGAAGCTAAGGGGGTACTCGAGTCTTGAGCTGCAGGCCTTGCTTCTAAGGTTGGTAAAGTCGGGTTGGCACTGAGCAGTTTGGCTCCAATGGTAGGAGCTACTGAGTGAAAGGGAATTCAGAGGGTGTCATTAGCACTGCAGTAGCAGATATTAATAGGGCAAAGTTGTGTTCAGGTTAGATGAGTGTTTGAGTTTAGTTTAGTATTCCAAGAGTGTATGCTTTAGTTTCAGTTATAAGAAAGACATTATGAGGGTAATGTCTGAGTGTATATGTGACCCAATGTATGGTGTTTGTGTGTGGTTGAGAGGAGTTAATGTGCACATGTGTTTGTTAGCATGGGTGTGTAAGAACCTTTGAATGAGTAAATCAGGTATTGTGGAGTAATTTAGTGCAAGTGAATGTGAGTGATGAGTGACTGATACGATGATGTATCAATTGAGGGTTCTAAGTATTGGTGTGTAAAGGTTGGATATTAGTTAAGATAATAGTAAGGTTGGGTTAGTATAGTATCAGAAGTTAGGAACTAAGGATTGAGTGTGTCCTAGTTACAGTGAGGTAATTTCAAGTAATAGGTATAGAATTTGACAAAGGTAATAGGGGTGCTAGAATATTTGATATCAACTAAGTATTATGAGATAGTGTATATATATATATATAATACCTAGTACCTCTAAATGAGTAAGGTAATTGGCATGGGTGTAGGTAATGGTTTGAGTATCATGGTATTGGAGTGATATATAATACAAGTTAAGATATTATAGATATTGATTTATATAGAGCCTAAAATATAGGTATATGATACATAGTATACTATATTAACTAATATGGAATAGAAAACCTAGTTTAGCAAGATATTGACCTAGATTGGCCTAGTTTGACTAATTTGACCTAGTATCGACTAGTATTAACTTGTATGAACCTAGAATTAAGATATGGACCTAACATGACCTAGTTGACCTAGGAAATCATACTTTAGTACATTTAGCATATTATTACCTCTTTGTACTAAGTGACATTATAATTTTATATATAGGTCAGTGTGACACCACTTTGGACTCTGAGATGGATCATTTGCCCAGGACCTCAGGCAAGTACATTCTCTGTTAGTTTTCACTATTTGATAATTTCTATGATTCTGGTTTATAGTATTATTTTACCAAATTTCTCAGCACTGTGGATACATGGATTAGTATTACATGGATTCACTCTTTTGCGACACGTGCATCATACTTGTTTGGCCTCTACTTCATGACTCATTACTGGCATTACATCAGGACTCACCTACTAGCATCACTTACATTATTTGGATGGCCTCATATTTGATTTACGTGTCGGGATTTGGATTCATTTATACTAGTCGGGGAGAGAAAATACTCGAGTAGACATGTAAACATTCCCAAAATCTAGAGTCATCCCTGGAATCACCTCCTTCTGGTCTAATCAGAAATGATAGCAGTCGCACACGTCACGTGCTGTAAGACATATTACCCCTAGTCGTTTACATGTTGAAAACGGTATTTCAAAATACACTAGTCTAGTTACATTTTTGCTAGATTCACATTACACTTGCTGGACTCACTTCATATTTGTCTTAGTTTTATTTCCTTTATTTATAGTCTTTATTGTCATGCTTTCTGGTTTACCATATTTACTTTCCATTGTCTTTAGTTAGCTGATATTTTATTTTCTTCTCTGATTTATTTCTCTTACCTGCTCATCAAGTATTACTTACTATAACTATTTTTTAGTCTTTATCAATTAGTTGAAATTGCTAGTAGAGGTGTACTTTGCTCTAATCCTGACTGGATAATATTTTCAGTGATTATTGTGCTCTCTATTCTGGGATCTCAGAATGGTGCTATAGACTGGACTGCTCTTACCCTGTGGACTTGAGTTAACTATTATAGAGATTAGTTAGTGTTCATTTTTTATATCTTGACTAGTTTCCTTCTTGTAGAATACTATTGATTATCCTTCTTGTTCATTCTTCTTTTAGTTTATTGTGATTGAGTGTAAAACCCCTAATTCTGAAAATCGTATAATTAATTAATTAATTAATTGATTGATTTATAGTATTTATTAGCTAATTAGAAGAAATAGAATTTATTTGATTTTTATTTCTAGGTGGTTCTGTAATAGAGGATTTATGGAGCAATCGTAATTTTTCCTTAATTATTTATATGTAGAAGACCTTGTGAACAGTTGATAGATTAATTGTATGCTCTAAATAAATTTTTAGAATTATATATATATATATATATATATATATATATATATATATATATATATATATATATATATATAATGTTATTAAAGGAATTAGAATAGAATAGAATAAGAAATGGAATAAAAGAAAAAAAGATAAAGATAAAGAAAAAGAAAAAGAAAAAGAAAATCTAAATGGATTAAAACTCAATATCCCCTAACCTACCCGACCCTAACCTATCCAAACCCATTTAGAAACTAAAGCAGCAGACCCATAATTCCCCTCCGCGTAGTACTCCCCCGACCCCCTCGCTATATATATATATATATATATATATATATATATATATATATATATATATATATATATATATATATATATATATATATATATATATATATATATATATATCATATGAAAAACTCATTAACCCAAATCCTACTCTCATCTTCCCTCAACCTTACGATTGCCGCCGACCCAGAGCACCGCCGTCGTTCGCCGGAGTAGTCGCCCGCAGCACCAGAGTGACCCCACGACCGCATCAACCGCGCGCACCGTGACAGCAGTTTGAACAGCGGCTTACCTATGTTCAGGCTTCGTTTTCCGCGCCCTCGCTCGACCAAACTCGACCCCGTCTTTACCGGTATGTTCATGACCTATCCTCCTTCCATCTCTGTGCATTGGTTTATCTCGAACAGTGCGTAACCCTAGGCGAAAACCGAGACCAAGTTGGTAAAAAAACGATAACTTTTAGATCGCAGAAAACTGCAGTAACCACCCGTGTTTAAGGACTCGTATCTCCCACCACAGAGATCCGAATTTAGTTATTCTTCTTGCTATACGAAGACCACCTAATCGAGATTCATTTTTGTCTATCATAATATTTTAATTATTGATGTATGCTTAATTTAATCAGATTGAAAGTTATGAAAACCTACTTTTTTAACTTCTAGAAATTGCGATACGGAGTGCGTCCCGCCAAACGGAACTGTTCCGTCGTGTACCAAGTGTACCGAAAGACGCATATGGTATACCCAGACGTGTGGATTTTCGTAAAAACTGATTCGGATGCGTGTGCGCGTCGAAATCAACCCGTGTCAGTGAACCATTTAGCATACCACCAAGCGAGCATAGTATTGTTATACTTCGATCTATGACAACAAAAAAATGAACTTCAAAGATTGTATATTGAACTGAGCTTCTCCTGTGTGGAAAGAAAGAAACTTCGTATGAAAGAAATAAATTTTCTTTTTGTAATGTTTGATATGCTGATATGAAACAAATACTACGTTTATATAGGTAACTTAGAAACAAACGTTGGATATGAACGTTGGAAAAATAAAAGAGACGTTGAAAGAGCGGTTATGAAATAGCCGTTGGACATAAACCAACTCCTAAACCAACACTAATCCATAAACCCAGACCCAATTTCAAACCCAAATAAAAATCAAATCATTTTCCAACCTATTATTTGTCTTTTTTCTTTACTTAGTCTTATTTTTTTTTTTCATATAAAAAAAACTAAACCATTAAAATAAACTAAGCCTTAGAGAATACAAAAAATACTAGTTTTTTTTTTTCTTTTTTTTCTTATCAAACATTGCAAACAGAAAATTTTTCTTTACAATTAATTTATTTAAATTTTATTTGGTTAAAGTAAATTTTCTGAAACCAAAATCCAAAACTAAACTAAATCAAAAAAACTAAATCAAAAAAATCAAAATCCAAAACTAAACTAAATAAAAAAAACTAAATAAAAAAAACTAAAACATAACTGATTAAAAAAAACTCATAAAATAAACCAAACCAAACCACCCCAACCAACAGCCGTGGGCTCCACTGTCCAATTTTTGCCAACTTGGTTGGCCGAAATTGTGCAAGTGGAGCTCACGTTTGCCTTTTGCTATACACTTGTTGGCTGCGGTCTGTTTTTCGTCAACTGAGTTGGCGGACTGTTTCTTTTTTTTTTTATATTTAGGTAAACTTGATTCGTTCATATTAATTTAATATAAATTTATTTCACTATATTAAATTTTTTGTATGAAAAATGAATAAATTATTCATTGTGTTGGTTATATATATATGGTTGTACATTGATGAATTAACTAATAAGATGTGCAAACTCCACGGATTCACCATGTGGCAGCAATGAATTGTGAGTCTGTTTAATGATATAAATGATAATATATAAAAAAAAAAAATTAATTTATTGTCAAATATTATATTAAAATTAATCAAACAATTGTTAAATATTATCAAAATATGATTACCAATAAATAAATATATATATATATATATATATATATATATATATATATATATATATATATAACATTGAGGGCTCATTATTCACCGCTATCATGTATTAGTTCGTCCCACTGGATAACTTCTCACACACATTGTCCTTTTCCAACCCCAACATATATACACACATATCAGAAAACAAAGCATTCCGCTAGGATTTTGGAGTTTTCAAAAAATTCATATATAATAGCCCGCTATTATTATTATTATTATTATTATTATAATAGCCCAAGATCTTCCAATTATTCCTTGGTTTCAATGCACTAGGTCACCCTGAGTGACATGGACTGAAAATTAATAAAATATTCATCTTTAGCTACTCACAAAGTAATTTAATATATTTTAATTTTAGGGTTATTTAGTAATAGAGTTTTACATAATAGTCTTAATATTACTGTTTTTGTAGGCAATTAACAGTAATTTTAAGACCCAAATATTAACGTTGGACAATTTGAAAACTCAAATTCTAATTTTCACACACACAGGACAAGTAAACAATGATTTTATGACCTGAAAACTCAAATTCTAATTTCCACACACACACACACACACACAAAGTAAACAGTGATTTTAAGCCCCAAATACTAACATTGGACAATTTAAAAACTCATAATTTTCACACACACAGGTCCCCATGTGCATGACTCATGTAGGAATATGAACATTATGGCTCATACCCCGTTTACCCATATATATATATATATATATATATATATATATATATATATATATATATATATATATATATATATATATATATATATATATATATTTATTTATTTATTTATTTATTTATTTACAAACTCGACTCGAAGGTCCATCACATCTCGACCCGTAGTCCCGCACCTGCGATGCACCCATCATAAACTCACCATTAAATGGCGTCCAAGAGGCTCGAATCCGTAACCTCCTGGATAATATATATCGGTTTTAACCACTAGACTAGACGTCATTTGCTATATATATATATATATATATATATATATATATATATATATATATATATATATATATATATATAAGAGATTCTATTACTAAATAACCCTTTATTTTACGTACAAAAATTAAAATTTGAAATATTGTTGGTCCAAATGTCTCCTTCATTAAATAATTGTGGTGATATCAAATATATCAATTTTAGAAGGAAAAAAAAATTGCAAGCGAGTGAAGGGATGATATCAAATATATCAATTTCAAAGAAAAAAAAAGAGACAAACAAGAATTGAATCAGGGCCGGTCTTGGTCCAGGACTGCCAGGACGATCGTCCGGGACCCACGAATCAGGAGGGCCCAAAAAAATCAATTTAAATATAAATTTATCAATAATCTTGTATCTGAAATAGACCTAGTACGTACCATGTACCTCCTTTAATACAAAATAATTGTGGTGTAATAGTTATTATGTTAGACTCCCATACAAGAGGTTCTTAGTTCTATTCTTGGTAGTGAAAATTTTTTTATTTACTTTTTATTTGTTTATTTAATATTTTTTACATTATGTGTGGGATTCCATTTTGAAAGTTCGACTCGGCCCTCACGAGCTCAGGGTCGGTCATGAATTGAATCATCTCTCTATCTCTAGAGTTATAATGAGGCTTGAAAACGGTTCAAAAATAAGCTGTCCAAGTCATTTGTACATCCTCAACCATTTAAATAAATTAAAAAATAATAAACAAATAACTAAACAACTAATTAAATACTCCATTAATTGTTTTTAAAAAATTAACCCTAAATTTATAGGGTTTTTAAGGAGTGGTTGGAGCGATGAGCTTTGGGAAGAAGAGGAACTTCAAGATGGACGCTTTCAAGCACAGAATGGATGTGGAACTGAACTACGCAGAGAAGACGTGGAGGGTCCTTGACCACGCCATCCACAAGATCTACAGCGACAACACCAGCGGAATCAGCTTCGAGGAGGAGCTCTATAGGTCAGAATTAACTTCATTTCTTCCTTGGAACAATTCATCAAGGCATGTGATAAGGGCACTACAAAATACACTTGGGGCTAGCCCATTAATGAATGAAGTTTACTCATACTAGTCCAAATTTTACTCATACTAGCCCAAACATTACTATCTCCTCCCAAACCTCCACCGGAGCCCTCCTCCCTTCTCCCTTTCTTGTCAGAGTCCTCCTCCTCCTCCTTGTTGATGGCTTCCAAACTCTCAAAAGAATCAAGATACAATTCTTCCTTCTCCTTGTCCTTCTCAATTTTTAATAATTTCTATTGTATTTCGAAAAAATTTCAAAAATTATATTTTCAATCTTAAAATTAGGACATACAAGTCCTGAATATAGTTTCGGATGTAGTTTCGACGTATTTCTGGAGTCTCGTACCCGATTTTAGGACATACAAGTTCGACATTCGTCAAATGTATGAAACAGAACCATGCGGGACTGTAGACATTTCTACAGTTCTATATACATTGTGGACTGTTAAAATTTCTACAGTCCTATATGTATACAGGACTGTAAAAATTTTAACAGTCCTGTATACATATAGGACTGTAGAAATTTCTACAATCCTGAATGTTGAATTAATTTTGGGATATTAAAAAATATTTTTTTTAGTCTTATAGTTACTACCCTCGGAAGGGCATTGAGGATGAAGGTATCATAATAAGACGCCCTACTGCGTTGATGTATAAGGAACACAATGTTCAGCGTGCTGTTGAACCAGCTCTCATTATCTGCGATCTCGAGGCATGCCCTGAAGTTAGAAAACGTCGACTGATGACGAAGAATGTAACTCGTTCGAAGAGACGTGCTCCTAGTACTCCTAGTACTTTTGGTTCTTCTTCCTCCTCCGATGAAGACATACCAACTGTCCAAAATTGGTCAACTGATGGTTCAGGACCTTCTCAGCATGCAGATAGTCCTGTCGAGACTCGGCTACCAACCCTCAAAAATTGGCCTATTGATGGTTCATGACCTTCTCAGTAGCCAGATAGTCCAGTCGAGACTCGTCCAAACGGTTGCTCTATGTTGCCGTTGATCGAGAATCATATTGCATACCAAATATGGAACAATCCGGTAAGTACATTATGTTATAATAATTTTATATATAGTTGTAAGTTCTAAGTTCATCTAATTATTTATAGATAACTATATTTTATATATAGGTATAAGTTCATCCAATTGTTTACTTTTCAGGAGAGTTCTCGTATGTTAACGGTGATCAACCACAACAAAAAGTGTAATACATGGGGGTTTAAATTTTTGGGAGACGATGTGAAAGCTAAAATCAATCCAACCGATTTAAAATATTTGGGTAACTACTCATATAGGACGGTGGACAGTGCACTCATATCAGCATTTGTAGAACGATGGCATCCATAAACCAATACTTTTTATCTACAAAACGGGGAGTTGACGATCACCCTGGATGACGTCCATCATATATTGGGTCTTAGGGTTAATGGTCGAGTCATGATGAATCACACTTTTGACGAATCGAGCATCAACTTTTACGACCATATCGTGGATTATGTATCAAGCTGTCTGGGAGTTAATGCGACGAGTTTTATCATCCTTCGAGACTTCAAAAAGTCGTACGGACTTTCTTTGAAATATTTAGAGGAGACATTCGCTGATCCTGACCCCGAAGTGGATAATAGCAATAATGTGGACTGTAGATATATGTAGTTCATCTTAGGGGCTGTCGATATTCCAAATAAGTCTGGAATATCGATACATGCCAAATATCTTCTGAATTTTGATGACATAGACATGGTGGAAGAGATATCTTGGGAAAGCGGTATACTAGCATACCTTTACGGCGAGCTTGGTGCGGCATCCCGCGTCGGTTCCAAGACAATATCCGGATGCCAGACTCTACTCCATGTATAGATATATCTTTGTCAACTTGTATACATAATAAAAAAATTATTGTTAATTTTTGTACTAGTTTTTTTTAACTTGGTTACGTGAAGGTATGGATATACGAGCACTTTTCAACCCTGAAGCAGGATAAACTTAACCGAGGTTATGACGAGCACCTTCCTAGAATGTACAAATGGAAGCCAACTAAGGAAGATACCAAATATCCACACACATTGGCCGTCCTACGGAATGCACTTGAAGATATGACGATAGAAGAGGTGAATTGAGACCTATTTTTTAATGTTTGGTAATAATTTACTAAATTACATTATGCTAAATTACGTTATGCTAAATTTTATGCGTTGCAGATTGTTTGGAATCCATATAGTGATTTACAACAGAGTAGTTGTCCACTGCAACCAATCACTTTATATCACGGTCTAATAAGTTATCATAAAATCGAGGAGCCTTATATGTCTAATAGAGTGCTCCGTCAGTTTGGCTACGTACAAACAGTCCCGAAGCGCACATTGAAAATGATAAGTGCTCCGTGAGGTACAAACTGCTAAACTATATTTCTGCGACTTTCAACTGGGTCTCGGACTTCATAACTGAGTGGCAACATTACGTTATTAGAGAAATTTAACGACAAGCATGAGTAAATATGACAGAATATAGCGACGACTACCTCGCCTACTACGCTAGTATCGGACTACCCACTTTGTTCAAACATGGAGGCGATATTGTGTGTGTACCATCAGATCTCTCTGCCAAATCTGTCTTGTATACTGCATTGGTCAAGATGGTAAGGCAACCAACTTTCAGTTTGATATATGTAAATGTTTATAACCTAACAAATTTTATGAATTGTCATCAATAGGCTAGGAAAGCGAAGAATTTGGAAAAAAAGTCTCATAAGTTGCCAAGGTGCGAATTATATAAAAATTAATGAGGTGCTATAACACATCGACAACATTAAAGATTTTTCTTTCTTGGAAAATAGAGAGCTACGTACAAAGAGGCGGCATAAAGTTTAGGCCATGTTTCAAGAAGCCTTTATATGAAACTTTGCTACAGCTTGTGTTTCGAGACATGTAAAACTTTTAAGTTGTAAAACTTTGACTGGTTATGTTTTGTTTAATCTTGACATGTAAAACTTTAAAGTTGGCTGTAACTTTGTGTTTGAAATTTTTTATTGGTTATGTTTTGTTTAAGTTCGTTGTACTATTCTTGACTGGCTATTTTTGTTTAACTAGGATAGCTACTTTTATATATAAATGTGCAGAGACAGTGGCTTAAAACTAGGACTGTCAAAATTTTGACAGTCCTGATAGCTTGTGGTACTGTCCAAATTTTGACAGTCCTAGTTTTATATAAAAATGTGTAGAGGCAGTGGGTTAAAACTAGGACTATCAAAATCTGGACAGTCCTGATAGCTACCAGGACTGTCAAAATTCTGACAGTCCTAGTTTTTATATAAATGTGCAGAGACAGTGGATTAAAACTAGGACTATAAAAATTTTGACAGTCCTAGTTTTGTATATAAATGTGCAGACAGTGGATTAAAACTAGGACTGTCAAAATTTTGACAGTCCTGATAGCTTATGGGACTGTCAAAATTTTGACAGTCCAAGTTTTATATATAAATGTGCAGACAATGGGTTCAAACTAGGACTGTCATAATTTTGACAGTCCCGTTAGCTTGTGGGATTGTACAGAGTTTGATAGTCCTAGTTTTATATATAAATGTGCAGAGACAGTGGGTTAAAACTAGGATTGTCAAAATTTTGAATGTCCTGTTAGCTTGTGGGACTATCCAAATTTTGACAGTCCTAGTTTTATATATAAATGTGCAGAGACGATGGGTTAAAACTATGACTGTCAAAATTTTGACAGTCCTGATAGCTTATGGGACTGTCAAAACTCTGACAGAGCTAGTTTTATACAGAGAGTGGGTTAAAACTATCTATAAAAATATTGGAAAAGATACCAAAGTTCAACAAACATGACTTATTTAGTTTTTTTTTTACTATTGTAGAAACAATATATGAAAATATCTTCGATGACGAAGTCGGATCATCCAATCCTTTAAATATGCACTTCGGACGTTCCGAAGAACATTCGGTTGTTCCGAAGCACGTACGGTACATCAAACGACAATCCTAATTCGACAGTCATCGTATAAGGACTGTAAAAATTAGACAGTCCTATATAAATATAGGACTGTCAATAATTCTACAGTCCTATATAAATATAGGACTGTCAAAATTTTGACAGTCCTATATAAAAGTAGGACTGTCATTATTTTGACAGTCCTATATACAAATAGGACTGTCACACTAGTGACAGTCCTGAATAATTATACGAAGTTATTAATGTTTATATTATTTTATGTTGGTTATAGGACCAACCTTGTACAGATATTGTGGTACATCCTTCAATTGGTGTTCATGTGGATGATATATTCTCAACGGAGATTCAATTTGCAACCCAGGAAGAAGCATTAGAGTGGTGCAGAGAAGTTGGAAGACGACATAACGTAGTAATTGTCATTACAAGATCCATCAGATCTTGACCGGGCCAAAAATATGTAGAGCTGGGGTGCGAAAGAGGAGGTGTGTTTAGGGAGCATCATAAAAAAAGGGTGTTGTTGAAAAAAATCCCTAAGAAAAATGTTGGGACGAGAAAATATGGTTGTCCATTGAAGGTGTTGATTGTAAAAGTAGAAGATGAAAAGTGGATAATCAAAGTTAAGAATGGAAGACACAATCATCCTATTCCAGGGATACTTACGGGTCATGCCTACGTGGCACGGTTGAAGGAGGACGAGAGAAAGTTGGTTGAAGAAATATTCCTTTCCGGAGTTGCACCAAAAAAATTTATTCTGCCGTGCGACAAAAAGAAGATGGGAACAAGTCTACCATTAGGACCATCTATAATAGTTTGGAGATTTGTTGGAGATTTGTTGGCAAGCATACCTTGTACGAAAATAGTTATCGGACCAGACCATTACATGGATGTCCCGTCTGCTGCTTACGTATTCTCTAATAGGTATAAGATACCTATTATAATTATCTCACAAGGTATTAACAATACTTTCTTTCCAATGTGTGCTCCCCTGGCCGAACACGGAGTATCCACTCTATGTTGCATAGGGCTTGTCGAACAATACTTCGTCATCCCAAGGTTGATCGATCATTCTCCTATTCTGCCACCTTCTACGCTTTGGTATAAACACGCACCAGAGGAAGCGATCGCATGGACGACACCCTACATGGATGCAATGGCTGCATATAAGAAGATGATGAAGATGGAGGATCCAAAAATCATGCCGAACGACTACTTTGATATTCTAATCGATTGATACTGTATATAGAAATGTATTCTGTGCAATGAGCCATGTATGTTTAACTGTATATTGAATTGTATGTTGTGTGTATATTGTGCAATGAATGGAGCTATCTAATTGATACTAATCGATTTTGACTGTATATTGTGCATTGATACTAATCGATACTAGGACTGTCAATATGTAAAAGTGCCAGGAAACTAGGACTGTCAACATGTCGACAGTCCTAGTATATACTAGGACTGTCAACATTTTGACAGTCCTAAACTTTACCCACTTTCTATGGACAGTTATATGTAAGTTTAGGACTGTCAAAATGTTGACAGTCCTAGTATACACTAGGACTGTCAACATTTTAACAGTCCTAAACTTTACCCACTGTCTATGGGCAGTTATATGTAAGTTTAGGACTGTCAAAATATTGACAGTCCTAGTAAACTAGGACTGTCAATATTTTGACAATCCTAAACTTTATCCACTGTCTATTTGGCTTTTATGCCAACTATCTTTACGCCAACATGATGACAGTGTGTAAAGTTCAGGACTGTCAAAATATTGACAGTCCTAGTATATACTAGGACTGTCAATATGTTGACATTCCTAAACTTACATATAACTGCCCATAGACAGTGGGTAAAGTTTAGGACTGTCAATTTTTGTACAGTCCTGGAAGAAACTAGGACTGTCAAATTGTTGACAGTAATAAACTTTATCCACTGTCTGTATAGACAGTTATAAGTAAAATTAGCTCCACTGTATAAAGAAATGACAACTGCATGTATGTAGCAAAATTTGAACACAAATTGTATGTATGTAGCAATTGTAGCAAATTTTCAAATTATAGAAATTGAAGCAAATTCATTCAAAGTGTCAATAGTAGCAAATTAATTCAAAGTTTTACAACTCAAACTCATAGTTTAAACTTTTATAATTCTTAAAAGTCATATTTATTGAAAGTTTTACAACTTCTTCAAACGGGGCCTGCACTTCATGCCGCCTCTTTGTACGTTGCTCTCTATTTTCTAAGAAAGGATAATCTTTAACGTTGTCGATTTGTTGGAGTTCGTCATTAATTGCCATATAATTCAAACCATGGCAACTTACGAGGCTTCTTCCCAACTTCTTCACTTTCCTTGCCTGTTCATGAGAATTAAAAAAAATTGTAGTAAACATTTACAAATACCAAACTTAAAGTATAGAAGTTGGCTCACCATCTTGACCAATGCAGTATACAAGACCGATTTGGCAGGAAAATCTGAAGGTACACGCACAATATCACCTTCGAATTGGAATAAGGTAGGTAGTCCAACACCGGCGTAGTAGGCGAGGTAGTCGTCACTACACTCTGCCATATTGACTGCTGCTTGCCGTTCGGTATCTCTAATAACGTGGCTTGCCACTCGATGAAGAAGTCCGATACCCAGTTGAATGTCGCAGGAATATAGTTTAGCGATTTTGTACCGCGCGGAGGAGTTATCATTTTCAAAGTGCGCTTTGGGAAAGTTTGAACGTAACCAAACTGACGGAGCACTCTATCCGGCATATAAGCCTCCTCGATTTCATGACAACTGATAAGATCGTGATATAGAGCGACTGGTTGCAAAGGACGAGTAGTCTGTCGTAAATCACGGTATGGATCCGAAACAATCTGTACCACATAAAATTTAGCATAACGTTATTTAGCATAACGTAGTCAATTAATACCAATTAAGTACAAAATTAGGTCTAAATTGACCTCTTCTGTTGTCATATCTTTGAGTGCATTCCGTATGACGGCTAATGTGTAAGAACATTTGGCATCTTCCTTAGTTGGCTTCCATCGGCACATTCTAGGAAGGTTCTCGTCATACCTTCGGTTCAGTTTCGCCCGCTGCAGGGTTGGAAAGTGCTCGTATATCTATGCCTTCACGTAACCAGGTTACAAAAACATTAGTCCAAAAATAAACAACAATATTTAAAATTATGTATACAAGTTGACAAAGATATATCTATACATGGAGTAGAGTCTGGCATCCAGATATTATCTTCGAACCCATGCGGGATGCCATACCAAGCTCGCGGTAAAGGTATACTAGTATACCGCTTCCCCAAGATATTTCTTCCAATGTGTCAATGTTGTCCAAATTGAGGAGATATTTGGCATGTATGGACATTCCAGACTTATCCGTAATGCCAACAGCCCCTAAGATGAACTGCATATATCCGCGGGCCACATTATCGCTATTATCCATTTTGGGGTCTGGATCAGCGAATATCTACTCCAAATATTTTAGAGGAAGTCCGTAGGACTTCTTGAATTCTTGAAGACCGATAAAACTAGTGGCATCAACTCCCAGACACCGTGATACATAATCCACAATATGGTCATAAAATTTGATGCTCGACTCATCAAAAGTTTGATTCATCATGACTCGACCATCAACCCTAAGTCCCAATATATGATGGACGTTATCAAGGGTAATCGTCAACTCCCTATTGGGTAGATGGAAAGTGTTGGTTTCAGGATGCCATCGTTTCACAAATGCTGATATCAGTGCATTATCCACCGTCGTATATAAGTAGCTACCCAAATATTGTAAACCGGTGGGACTGATTTTTTCCTTCACATCATCTCCCAATAATTCATACCTCCATGTATTGCATTTTTTTCCCGTGGTTGATCACCGTCAACATACGAGAACTCTCCTGAAAAGTAAACAATTGGATGAAGTTATACCTCCATGTAAAATGTACTTATCTATAAATAATTGGATGGACTTTGAACTTATAACTATATATAAAATTCTCATAACGTAATGTACTTACCGGATTGTTCCATATTTGGTATGCAATATGGTTTTCGATCGACGGTAACATAGAGCAACCATTTGGACGAGTCTCGACTGGACTATGTAGCTGCTCAGAAGGTCCTGAAACATCAGTAGCCCGATTTTTGAGGGTTTGTAGGAGACTCTCGACAGGACTATCTGTAGGCTGCGAAGGTCCTGAACCATCAGTAGGCCGATGTGGGACATTTGGCATATCCTAATCGGAGGAGGAAGAAGAACCGGAAGAACTAGGAGGAGCATGTCTCTTCGAACGAGTGACAGTCTTCTTCGTCAATCGACGTTTCCTCACTTCAGGGCGTGCCTCGGGCTCGCGGATAGTGACACCTGGTGCAATAGTACGCGAAATATTGCGTTCCTTACGCATCGATGCAGTAGGGCATCTTCTGATGATATCTTCATCCACAGTGCCCTTCCGAGGGTCATGACTATAAGACAAAAATAGAAAAATTCATTTAACATTCTAAATTAATTTAACAGTCAGGACTGTAGAAATTTCTATAGTCCTATACGTATACAGGACTGCAGAAATTTTAACAGTCCTCATTTTTTAGGACTGTTGGAATTTTTATAGTCCTTTATAAATTAAGGACTGTAAAAATTTCTACAGTCCTTAATTTATATAGGACTGTAGGTAAATCTACAGTCCTAAATCTATATGGGACTGTAGAAAATTCTACAGTCCTGCCCGATACTGCTCGATACTGTCGACGATTGTCGATATTTTATGCCCTAAAATCGGGTTTGACCATCCAAGTAAACGTCTAAACTACATCCTAAACTCCATTCAGGACTTGTATGCCCTCATTTGAAGAACGAAAAAAAATCACTCAAAATTTTTGAAATACAATAGGATTTTTTATATTTTTGGGAGAATTTTGTAAATACAATAGAACAAGGAGAAAGAAGATTTGTACCTTAATTCTTTCGAGACTTTGGGAGCCATCGACAAGGAGAAGGAGGACGAATTCGAGAAGAAGGGCTCCGGCGGAAGGGGGGAGGGCTCCGGTGGCTTTGGGAGGGTTTGGGAGGAGTGTGAGTAAACTTTGTTTGGGCTAGTATGAGTAAAAAATGGGCTAGTGTAAGTAAACTTTCTTCATTAATGGGCTAACCCCAATCCTGGGCTAGCCCTTAGTAAACTTTGTAGTGCCCTTATAAATTCCCTATAAGATGTATCAATCGATTAGAATATCAAAGTAGTCCTTAGACAAAATTTTAGGATCCTCTATCTGCATCATCTTCTTATAGCCAGCAATTGCATCCATGTAGGGTGTCGTCCATGCGATCGCTTCCTCTGGTGCGTGTTTATACCAAAGCGTAGAAGGTGGAGGAATAGAAGAATGATCGATCAACCTTGGGATGACAAAGTATTGTCCGACAAACCCTATCGAGCATAAACCGGATAGTCTGTGTTCGGTCGGGGTAGCGCATATCGGAAAGAAAGTATTGTTAATGCCTTGTGAGATAATTATAATTGGTATTTTATACCTATTATAGAATATGTATGCAGCAGGCGGAACATCCATGTAATAGTTGGTCCGATAAATATGTTCGTATAAGGTATGCTTGCCAACAAATCTTTAATAATTTCTTCACAGAGTATTTGCCTATAGAAGGGTAGACGAGACTCTAACTCCTTGTATAGCTCTTCCCTAACCTGTCTCCATCCTGCTTCAACTGAATAGCCAAGATATCTTGGGAGTGCATGATATCCACAATGGCCATTCTTAGGAACATCAACAATAGACCAAATGAAATTTCGTATCTCAGGTAGGAAATTTTGAATGTATAGATTATATGAATCAGAAAAGTTATCTAAACCCTCCGCCGCGACTACATCGTTCATTTTATGTTTCTTCCCCCTTCGAATAGTAAGCTTACTCTTTTTTTTTAAAATTACCACACTTTCAATAACCGACTTTGACTCAACTTGCTCTAAATTGCGTTCAATATGTTAAAATAAGAATGGATCTCTTTTAGTTGACTCCACCTCCTTTTTTTGCTCTACTCATTCTTGAGTGTGGTTTTCCCTTAGGAGTTCGAACAACAGATGGCTCTTGCAATCGAGTTGTTACCGGGACTACAATTTTTTAGATTTTAACCTTATTGGATCTTCTCTCCAGTTTCGATGTGACACACTACCTTGCGTGAAAGAGTTTTACTTGTGGCAAAGAAAAAAAATCATCGTAAACTTCTACCGTCGGCATTATCGACAGCTGTCTCCAACGTTGATCAACAACATCTATTAGAATAGGTATAGATTGACGACGATATTCGTTAATCTTATGTGCACAAGGAAGGCCGAGTGAATGTTGATATGAACAACCGTAAACCTCGGGATCATAACTGTCATACCCCGATCTCCCACAGGCTAATCGGCCGTCCCCGCTATGCGAGAATCACCGCGCCAGTGCTCCCGCGGGACGATCGCTTCAGCCCATCTGGGCGTGATGCCGCACGAGCGTGAGCCACACCCGTGCAAGGTCATATTTCATTGGCTGGCGGTAAGAGGACTAAGTCATAGAGTCACACAGATTTTCCGAGTGTAGCAAAATTATAAATGCATAGGCGATTCACTGAGTCGACAATAGCGGAAGCATTGAACAACATAAGTTGAAGTAAAACAAACTCTTTATTGATATAAACAAGTGTTCCAGGCGATGCATAGCTGAGATTATAAGTCGCTCAAGCCTTTCTCTCTGAAACAGTAAAAGCGTGCCAAGTGGCTACAATTGTAGAATGATATACATGCAATATTTCAATATTATGTCTTGTATATGTTCTTCAGTTCCGGATGCAGCGCTCCAAGGCTCCAGAGTGAACTCCAAGCCTTAGTACGCACGAAAGAGGCATCCGCACCGAGTAAGGTTCTTCCGCACCCTGCAAACAATCTGGTAGATTATCAGTCAATGAATGCACTGGTGGAGAGGCAACTCGCCCACTCAACAAATCTAACACGTAATAAAGGTTTCCTGTACCAATAATTATGTTGTCTTTCTAGTTGCCTTAGGATCAGTTTTATGGCAAAGATGAATAGCCTAACTCGTGTGGCAGTGCACCGTGCAACATAAGAGAAAATACGGTGAGACTTACCAACTTACTATTTGTCCTTCCCTGTCCAAGGCAAATCACGTTAATTCAAGCACAAGCATGTATAAATATTCAGGGGCTGTGGCATATACAAACACTGTATTGTGAGCGAGATTATACTATGAGTGCACGCATTTACATAAAATATCAGGTGTGTTGCATAAGATGTTCAATTGCTCATTATGCACAAGTATTGTTATACTAAGATCGTTCAGGTGTTCAGTTATTCTCGATGCAATGTAATGACTCGCATGCGGATAGCCGCTAAGCGAGGATGACTTATCTATATGAACATGAGGTCACTGGCACGGTGCCATAATGGACGGTTCTAGTTTCGGGATAGAATGACGTATGACGCAAGAAATATGAGGCATCGCAGGCCACTCCATCCAAAGCAGGCGACTATCAGGAGCTTCGTCCGGATCTGATCGGTGTCAGTACCCCAGCAACCGTCTACGAAACTAAAACCTTGTTTCCAAGTTATTCTGTGACTATGCAAGTCTCAATCTTCTGGGTCTCTGGTCAGACACAGGAACAAGTTCAAGGCATGATACATATCAGGCACATATTTCAGGCAGGACAGGTACATATTTGAGGTATGATATATATATCTGGTACTTGTTTCAGGTAGGATTATTCACAATATGTGTATCGACTCCATAAGCTATTTGACTCAGTACAGGACAGTATTACTCCATGAGCTATGATTCTTGGATCATTGACTTGGTGCAAATTCCCTGGTTCGGGAACTGCCTTAGTGACCTAACAGTCCTGGATACTTTCAGGTTCATATTTGCACGGAACGACAATTATATAGTCTTCCAAGGAGAACTTATATAAATGTATGACATGCACAGTATTACACAATTGAGGCATATTTTATGCAACAAGCGTTAAAATGAGGCAACGAATACATAATAACATATAAGTAGGCAAGCTTGCATTTGTATAACATAAGCATTCACGTTGTCTCGGGCCCGAAGGTAAGCCGAGCAGTAAAATCATAAATGGACTTTCCGAGCGACATTATCTAGGGTTGTGCAGTATAATGGTAAAAAAGTACACAATAAAGTATAAAATGTTTATATCATTCTACTCGAGGCATAGCAGGGTCTAGTTGCACAAGGCAAAGGTAGCATGCGAGGGTCTGAATATAAGCAATATTTTATTTCTATGTTCTAACACGAGCAATACAAGTTAAGATTGTTTTCTTAGCTAGGTGCATTATATTCTTATTAGCATGCAAGGGATAATTCACCTAGCAACTAGCATGAAACATCCATATTTTAAGTATGCTGGCTAAGCAAAGACAAGTTCACCGTAGCCACCCACCTTAGCGATGATTCGTCTCGGTTGAGCGATACTCCGAGCGAACCTCTAAAAGCCTAAGTCAAACTCCTGAATGGACAAGTCTGGATATCCTTTGCCTCAATCGAGTATTCTCGCCTGAACAAAGCGGGTCGGGATATTTGTACTTTTTCCTTTTGAATCGGCGGTCCGCTTGAGTGAAACAGGGTGTTACATCATACACCACTCAAAAAAAGTCTCATCCTCGAGACTTACTGAAGGCAGGTCATACTATCGTATTATGGAATTTATTCCCAAGCATGGCAATCGATACCACTAAATCCAATTGGGCACAATCCCCTACTCGTTTCTTACGCCGTGTCGCGTGTATGCTGAGTCGGGCTCATTTGCGCCTTAGCGCAGGACATGTTGCTTAACATAGAGTACATTTCAATCAATCTTGATTTAACGATCTAGGGTTGAGCAAACTTATACAAGTCGTTATACTTATTTGTGTGGATATTCACTTGCAGTAGCATAAAAGATCAGCATATCGCGAGTCTGGATCGTGCGCATATTCGAAGTGCCCCTCAAACATATGCATATCAACCAACTTAGTAATAGCGAAGTCATAGCACTCGAGTTTCATATCTTGTTTAGTCTTGGATCATGCACACGTTCAAGACGTCCCTCAAATATATACATTCAACCAAACTTAGAGATAGTGAAATCGGACAAGCTACTTGCAAAAATCTTAAGGGTTCATTTTATGATTCACAAGAATACTTCCAACAGGGTCAATCAAATTCCATATCATTTTTCCATTCTAACTCAATATTGCACTACCGTTAAGCATGATCTATGAAGTTTCGAGAACAAAACTTTTTGTTGGTGGGTAAGTATGTAGTGTCCCGCTCTGCGTCGATACTATATATCAAGGTGAGTGGGCAGAACTTCGTTCTCTGATTCTTGCACACCTTAATAATAAATCTGAGTATTTTGAATACTTGTTTGCTTAAAGAGAATGATAGAACCTGCCTTGCATGCTTAATAAGAGAACTCACCTAGCTTGTCATTGAAACGAACATGTTTGCTTAACTAAGAGAATCCTGAAATGTTTGCCTAAGAGTATGAGTTTGCATGAACATGTTCCACTATCGCTTGTGCTTCGAGAGAACCATATCGTGTGCTTGAACTTGTTCAGATAAGTCAGATTGCCCCACAACAAAGAAATATGGTCTGATGGTTCGTCTCATCTGTATACTAGAGTTTAGTTGATAGTATTTCATTCATTCGCATCGGTCGGATAATGACTATTGGTGGAGAGATAAACTATATGTCACGGCTGCTACAGAGATAATGGAAAGCAACCATGTGTCACAGCTGCCAATTGCATCAGATAAAAGAGTCATTGGTTAGCTGGATCAACCGTTGCCGATCCTGAGTTACTCGGGGACCGTACTGCATATAAGATAGTTTATTATGTTGGATTGGTAGAGGACCGCCCCTAGATATGCATTGGTTCCTAGATGTGCATTTGTCCCTAGAGTGTTTGAGTATAGCTCACGAGACACGCTGCGTACACCCTGATAAAAGATAATTGGTTTGTCTTGCTTGCTTATATCGTATATGAACTCTGTTTTCAAAGATATTTCCAAAACAAAGTAATATGACTCCGTTCTTATGCTGCATGAAATGAACATAGGTAAAACTAGAAAGATCACTAGTAATATAATATTTTATAACATGATTACTTAGTATTGGTTTTAGTGAATAGTTGCTTCTGTTCAGTTGTTTATACTCACCAGTACTTATAAAAGTGCTGACCCAACAACAGTTTACTTGCTTGCAGGTACTGGATCGTCCGAGGGAGCAATAGGCGTGCCCCATCCCCAAGACCCAAAAATTATGTTTCGATTGTCTCGAGCTGCTTTCGTATAAAGGGGGATAATGTATGGAATAATGCATTTGCTAAAAGAAACCCAGTCCCTCGATTTGCTCCGAATACTTAGATGGTTAAATGCTTGCAACAATGTCCCTCTGCTACTTACTCAATTGATGTGATGATAGCCTAAACCTAAATGATGTTGCCTTGTGCGGGCGCAACCCCAGGCTCGTACGGTATCATGTCCCGGCTTCAAATGGCCATAAGCGCCCCGCGAGAGCGTCGAGGTACGGTAATTCGCGTCCGATCTACCACGGGGGAATGGTGGTTGGGAGGCCCTCGGGGCCGAGGCGTGACAGAATGGTATCAGAGCAGATTTGATTCTTTGCCCAATCCGTTGCAATGACTCTAAGATATGCTTGATATAGTATTGTAATAGCGTATTCTGCACAATAAGTCCATAGATATTCTTAAAGTATAAATGTTTTCTGGACCTGATTGTTTCGATTGAGTACGGCGAAGGATGAGGACTATCGCTGCTCGGAATATCAAAAAGTTATCCTTGAAGTTTCGAGGACAAAACTTTTTTTTGGTGGGTAAGTATATAGTGCCCCATTCCGCGTCGGCACTATGTATCAAGGTGAGTGGGCAAAACTTTTTTTCCTGATTCTTGCGTGACTTAATAATGAATCTGAGTATTTTGAATGTTTGTTTGCTTAAAGAGAATGATAGAACCTGCCTTGCATGCTTAATAAGAGAACTTACCTAACTTGTCATTGAAACGAACATGTCTGCGTAACTAAGAGAATCCTGAAATGTTTGCCTAAGAGCATAAGTTTGCATGAACATGTTTCACTATCGCTTGTGCTTCGAGAGAACCATATCGTGTGCTTGAACTTGTTCAGATAAGGCGGCTTACCCCACAACAAAAAAATATGGTCTGATGGTTCGTCTCGTCTGTATACTATAGGAGTACGCCGTATGCTATCTCCTCGAAATATGCCAACTCAGGCTATATTTGTAAAGGTATGTGATAAGGCTATTTAGCCTAGAATACGCTCAAGACCTCAGTCAGGAAGAATAATTGGCTAGTTTTATGCTAGTTATCTATTGTTCATGCAGCATCAAGTTTTATGCAGCTATTTGGCTTTTAAGCCAACAAGATAGATATTTGGCTTTTACGTCAATAAGACAGCTATTTGGCTTTTACGCCAACAATATAGCTATTTGGCTTTTACGCTAACAAGACAGCTATTTGGCTTTTACGCCAACAAGACAGTTATTTGGCTTTTACACCAACCATCTTTACGCGAGGGGCAGTTACCTACGTGGCTTGCATGCCATGATCTTCGAGGAGCGGTTATACGCGTTACCCTATAATGGGACACGCGTCATACGGGGATTCAGGAGATCATTCAAACGTGGGTAGCAGTTATTATAACCATCGCGTAAATAGTGCAACTCTCTTCACAGTTTGGCTTCTACGCCAACTGGACAGTTATTGTGACTGATCTCTATAAATAGAGACCTCCGGTCACAGGAGATCAAGGTTATAAAAAGGATCAAGATCAGAGACCAAGAGATCAGAGAGAGATAGCACAGGCAGAGAGTGTTGATTGACAACTTTGGTAACGAGACTTCAATCCCTCCTGCAATCTTTGAAGCTTCTTCTTCTTCTACAGCACTTCTTCATCATCGTGTGGTCCAAGGGACAAAGTGATCGACTACAGATCAGACTCCTATAGTAATTTTTCCCTAGAATCATTTTTATTGTACTTAACATCCTCGTATAGGATTAATTGTACTCTTTTTTTATTTGTAAACAAAGAAAGGGTTTCATATAAACCTAGTTTCAATTTCTTTTGTTTATCATCAAACACAAGATGGCGACTCTGCTGGGGAATACTTTCTCATCTGACGAGAAAGCCATTGCTCAACATGATGTTGTATCCGTTGGATCGACGAAGAAGACTTTGGTCGTCCAATTCGACCAATCTGCTTATGAAGACATGCTTTGCGCAGGGGGTAGCTCTCATTCCCTCTCTGTGTAGGACAACAGGAAGCTGCATAAAGTGTGGATGCCCCAGATATCCTCTACCCTTCCTGTAAGATCTCCTTCTCTGATCAACAAGGTTGTGATATCACAACCTATACGCCTTGTGCATAAAAATTCGTCTCCCGTCTGTGACGTAGCAGACAAAACTTCTGGCAATGCCCCAGTGCCAATCCAGAAGTCTAGAATGCGCCATACACGTAAAACTTTGTCTCCCATCTGTGATGTGGCAGATAAAACTTCTGGCAATACCACAATGCCAATCCAGAAGACTAGAACGCGCCCTGCGCATAAAATTTTATCTTCCGTCTGTGACATGGCAGACAAAACTTCTGGCAATGGCCCAGTGCCAATCCAGAAGTCTATAATGCGCCCTGCGCATAAAACTTTATCTCCCGTCTGTGACGTGGTAGACAAAACTTCTGGCAATGCCCCAGTGCCAATCCAGAAGTCTAGAACGCGCCCTACGCGTAAAATTTTGTCTTCCGTCTGTGACATGGCAGATAAAACTTCTGGCAATGCCCCAGTGCCAATCCAGAAGCCTAGAATGCGCCCCGTGCATAAAGCTTTATCTTCCGTCTGTGACATGGCAGACAAAATTTCTGACAAGGCCTCAACGCTAATTCGAAAATTTCAAACGCATCATGTACGTAAAAATACATCTCCCGTCTATGAGGAGGCAGATGGACCCTTGGATCACATCAAGGGAAAATAAGTGGCGAATCTCCCAACCTTTAGAGTTGTACGCCCCCAAGAGAAGAAGTTGCCCACTCTTCAGATTACACGTGACGCTGGAGGTCGATTAAGGACTTTCCCTGTTTTGTGTGAACCTGGGCAAAACTCCAAATTATGCCAGGATAAGTCTATCTGCGTAAAGAAGACCCGCTTTACGAAAAAATATGCTTCTCAGATGGATGATGGATCGTATGCTACTTACATGGGTAAACTACTGTATTCTTATGGCAGAGAGAGGTTTGTGGTTCCCAATCTCCACGTCCCTACTGATGTAAAAAGGCAGAATAAGCCTTCTTCTTCTTCTGTTAATCCCCCTGATTTGCGTGATTTCATGAACCAGAAATACAAAGACAGGGGATCTTCTAATATGTCTATTACACCCCCTAGGGAGCACTGTTGTAATAGTCATAAAGTTGTAATTAACTACTATTGTTCTAAGGCGAAACGGTCAGTTTTGACCAGTTGAACTACTCTTTGCTCTTACAGGAAGAAGAACCAACATTCGCATCGGTAAACATGGCTTCGCACATTCCTTGAGGAAGGTCAAGTTCAAGACGTCATCCCTCTAGAACTCCAAGCCAAAGGAGATTTGACAGACTCCTTGAGAATATTGAAGCAGGTATTTTTTGAAACACTCGCTCGAGGTCGCGACAATCGGCTTCATATTCTTCTAATTCTGACACTGGGGGTCGCCAGCTTTCTGAATTTAATGATGAAAGTATAGACTCAATCTCTACAGAGATCTATACTAATCCCTCAGTGGCATCCCGAGAAATAGAAGTTTATGCCGTTGGAGATGAACATAAAGAGGCTTTCCTATCAGGAGGTACTGAGCAACGCATCGCTGTATTGGAAGCATCGCTTAAAGAGATGCATACCATGATGGAGAGTATACGCCAGATGATGGTGAATCAACATGCAGCTGCAATAGCTCAAACATCGGTGCATCTGACTCAGCTACGTGTGGGGGTAGACATGCCACCATCCAACGCAAGCCAGGAGCCTGTTCCAAATCAAGATTCAGCTGCTCCTTAACCTCTTAACCCGAAGAATGTATTGCCTCCTGTTGGAGTTACAATACAACCGATCTCTCACCTCCCTGCTGTCTATTTTGCAACTGAATATCCGATACAGGCAGTCCGAGAATTAAAAGCCCAATTTGATGCCTTGAAGCATAAGGATCAGCTTAAGAAGTTGGGAATCAACCAGCCATACCCAGCTGTCTGGGATGAGATCCCTTTCCCACCAAAATACAAACCACAGGCTATAGTTTTGTTTAAGGGAAAGACGTCACCAAGCCAGCACATGAATTACTTTAGCATGATGATGGTGTTGTTGCAAGGTAATGACGCCCTTCTCACTTGGGTATTTAAGGGCTATTTGTCTGGAGTAGCCTACCAATGGTACCGTAGCCTAGCAGACAACTACATTACTTCTTTTGAAGATTTTAAGACCCTGTTCTTCGCTCGATTCTATGAGGGAGGAATAGACATGTCGATGTCATCACTCATCGAAGTGAAGCAAAAGGATAAAGAAAATGTTCGTACTTTTATTGAACATTTTTGTCAGGCTACTTTGCAGATGCCTCCTGGAGTTTCGGATTCAACCTTGGTAGATATTTGCCGGAAGAACCTTCTCCCACTGATCTCCGTATTCACGGGACCATATTAGTTCCATGATTGGCCCTCGTTTATCATCTCAGCAGTAGCCACTGAAGATAACAGTCGGAAGGCGCGTGACAACAGAATCATGATCTCTACCTCTGATAGAGGGAAGCAGTCATCCTTCAATAACGACCATACTCGTAGTTTCAAAGGAAAGGAAGCTCTGGCGATCAATACGTCCAGGCAACATACTCCAGTAACTACGCAGACAAATCTTGGTACTTCCAGGCCTAAAAAAGAATATTCTTTTGATGACGACGATATTCTGAGCATATTCGATTGTCTAGTCAAAAGTGGCAAGCTTACTCTCCCCGAGGTAAAGCGGCCAAACGAAGTCGGCAGTATAAATAATCCTAAGTACTACATTTTCTATAGGTACATACATCACCCCACAAAGGCATGCTATGTACTAAAAAGGAAAATCCAAGAGTTGATCGATGCCAAGGCCATCACTCTGCGTAATAGCGAGAAGACGGTCACTGCCAACATGATCTCACTCCAGTTTGGCAATCTGCTCCCTCAAGAAGTCCCGGATGGTATAGTACCTATTCCACAGGCGATGATGAACATTATTAATCTTCCTCCGACCAGGGGTCAAAATCATGACCTAGTGCCCCTAACTACCAAGCGTGGGGAGATCATGTGGGTTCACCCTGATCTGGTGTCTGAAATTGAGGAAGAGACTAGAGCTGCTAAAGCTAAGTCTAAAAAGAACTCAAGATGTAAACTATGCCATATGGTTGCAATATCCTCGACATCAGAAGAAGAGGCTTTGGCTACCGGAACCCAGTCAGGGAAAGCCTACCTCAAGGACTATGGAGGAACTCAGGAAGAAGCAACGGCAGACACTTCAGCCGCCAAACTTCCAGAGCCTGAACCTGTTATACTAGAGGCTGGTCCTTCTAGACCAACTCCGGCGGACAAAGGCAAGCAAAAAGAAGTTTATTTTGATAAACCTTTAAAGAATATTCAAAACAAAGGTTTATAGAAACCATATAACTTCGATATCTTGGTCCAGTAGGCTAATACTCCAACCAGATTATCCATTTTCGAGCTACTTAGGCTATCCAAAGACACTCGTCAAGCCTTGAGCGAAGCATTAATGCAGGCGGATGTATGCTTGACTCAGCTCAAGTCCCCTGATAAAGAGCCTGTGGCATGTCCTCAATGCCATAGTGTGATGGAAGTGGTCCCTAACATCACTTTCACTCAAGAGGACATGTTGTTGAAACATAAAAAATATGACAGGCCTCTCTATTACACCGGATATATCGGCTCCATGGAGGTAGATCGGATTCACATAGATCTGGGATCGTCGATCAGCATTATCCCTCATAGTCTGCTAAGACCGTTGAGAATTCCTACAAGCAAACTGGCTTATACTACCACTACAATCGTGGGCTTCAATGCCAGGAAAAGCAAGCCGTTGGGGAAGATTCATCTGAGGATCCAGATTGGTGACCTTAGATCAGTGGCTACATGTTACGTCATTGATTCAGAGGTGTCTTAAAATATTCTATTGGGCAGACCATGGATCCACGATCATAATATTGTTCCTTCAACTCTATATCAATGCTTCAAATATGTAGACGCCCAAGGGACAGTAAAAACAGATTTTGATGATCTCAACCCGTTCAAAGGAGTTGATTCCTACTATTCTGATGCCATGTTATACACCCAAGACTACATGAAGGAGGTGTCAGGCAAGACGGAGGAGGAATCCCACCGGGAGCCAGGAGAACCATCTGTTGAGCAACCTTTCTCAATCCAGGTGAAAGGGCAGACTACCCGTCCGAAAGTCATGGAACCCATGGCTATCCATTTGGACAAAACCAAATCGGAAGGAGGAAGTGATCCCCTAGTGATTACTCTGAACCAGAAGCCTCCACCTTTGGTCATCAACCTTAGGCGCAATAAGCAATCGACTGATGTAAATACAATCAAAAATGTGGTTTTTAACGATAATAAAGATTCTCTTTTCCAGTATACTGACGCTCAATTTTCTAATTAGGAATCCTTCCCCCATAACGATATAGAGTCTATAGCACAAAAGTTCTTGGAAGCTATAGACTCCTATCATCCGTATATGTGGAAAGTAGCATCAACATCTAATGTCATCACGACATATGGGCCACATGAAGATTCTATCTTTATTGTCCCACCTACTCGCAACGATCAACATCCAATAGTCTTCGGTCGCATGCGGAACAGACCGATTGTACAAAAAGATTCTAACGAGTCCGATGCTGGTAAAATACAGGTTCACAGATATAGCCCACAGGCTTTGAAGATTATGCAAAGCATGGGTTATGACTTAAAGTTGGAGCCAGGCCTCAACTATGGAAAAGACAGACGAATGCCGTTGCATGGTGATCCCTACTGTCAACGAACTCATTTTGGGTTAGGGTATACCACATCTCTTGCAACTTCGAACAACTCTGAGTCAAGTGAGGATACTATTTTCTCTTCTCATGATGGTTTATCACCCTACGATTCATATGATGAACTCGAACGGGTATTGTCAGTAAATATTGTATTGACAGATTCTCTCGAAGCAAAGGAACAAGAATCTGAACCGTTTGAAAATAAATCCTAGACACAGCAAATGGATACACAATGGGAACTCCGGTTTGAGCAAAGAGAACCACCCACTGAAGATAAAGTTATCCAAGTCAATGTTGGGGATGAATTTTCACCAAAGCCGATATTTATCAGTAACAATCTTTCCGAAGAAGAAAGAGAAGAAATAATCCAGCTGATAAAAGAATATATCGATGTCTTTGCATGAAATTATGAGGATATGCCGGGTCTTTATCCAAAAGTGGCTACCCATAAACTCAACATACTGCCCAATTCAAAGCCTGTAAAGCAACACCAACGCCGGTTTTGCCCAGATATGATGGATGCCATTGAAGCTGAAATCAAGAAATTGGTAGCCTACGGGTTCATCCGGGAAGAACAATATCCTGATTGGATTGCCAAAGTTGTCCCGGTCATGAAGAAAAGCAGAAAAGTTCGTATTTGTATCGACTTCCGAGATCTAAATGCGGCCTGCCCCAAGGATGAGTTCCCTCTTCCCATCACTGACGTCATGATCGATAATACGTGCAGTTTTGAGCATATGTCTTTCATGGATGGATTTTTAGGATATAATTAAATTAAGATGAATCCTGAAGATGAGAAGCATACTGCCTTCCGTACACCACTGGAGGTATATTGCTATACAGTCATGCCTTTTGGATTGAAGAATGCCGGGTCTACATACCAGCGAGCTATGAGTAACATATTCTATGAGCATCTACGCAAAATGGTAGAATGTTACGTAGACAATATCGATGTCAAAAGCCTTATCAAGGACAATCACATCCAAGACTTGAAGACAGTGTTCGAGTTGATGTGCCAACATTAACTCAAAATGAACCCTACAAAGTCCTTTCTCGGTGTATCCAGTGGCAAATTTCTGGGATTTGTCATTACCGCTAAAGACATTCAAGTTGACCCGGATAAAGTAAAGGCTATCCTAGAAATGCGACCGCCCCATAATCTGAGAGAACTCATGAGATTTCAAGGTCGTCTTGCTTATATCAGGAGATTCATATCTAACCTCTCTGGAAGATGTCAACATTTTTCTTGCCTGATAAAGAAATGTGTGTCATTCGTATGGGACGAAGCCTGTCAGCAAGCATTTAATGACATCAAACGCTATCTACTAATCCTCCAGTTCTGGTGCCTCCCGTCATAGGAAGACCATTTTTGCTGTATGTTTGAGCAATGGGTCATTCTTTAGGGGCTCTCCTCGCACAGAAGAACAATGAGGGTCATGAACAGGCTATCTTCTATCTAAGCAGGATGATGGTCGGAGCTGAACACTGATACAACCCAATGGAAAAAGAAAGCTTGGCCCTAATGTTTGCCATTCAGAAGACGCGATATTACGTGATAGGCCAAACTATTCATATCATCTCCAGAATCAATCCTCTTCGAGTATTGATGAATAAGCCGAGTGTTCTTAATTCCTGACTTGCGACTTGGGCGATATTATTAATACCATATAATATGGTGTACGTCCCTCAGAAGTCCATGAAAGGTCAAGTCTTGGCTAATTTTTTAGCTGCTCATCAAATTTCAAAAACCTCCAAACTATACGAGGATATTCCCGACGAAGTTGCAGAATGTAATTCTGCAATGAAAGGTGATACATGGCAGCTATTCTTCGATGGTGCCTCCAGGACTGGTCCCAAGGGAAACGTGATTTCAGGAGTAGGAATTGTTCTGGTGACTCCTGATAAACTCATCATCTATCGAGCATATTCTCTTAGTGAACCCTGCTCTAATAATGTGGCAGAGTATAATGCTCTACTAATCGGGCTTCAAGTCGCTAAAGAATTGAATGTTGAATACCTGAAAGCTTTTGGTGATTCCCAGCTGATCGTCAATCAGGTCAGAGGAATATATAAAGTCCGCAATCTAGACCTCATTCCTTATCACCAAACAACGATCGAGATAACTATGTCTTTCAAAGAATTCTTCCTAGAGCACGTGCCTCAATCTCAAAATTAGAAGCTGATGCTCTGGCTAGTCTAGCTGCAGATCTAGCTATTCCTATAAGAAGGCAGAATTTGGTGGTTCTTCTCAACAGAGATCTATTCTGTGTAAAAAATAATTTCACATAGAACGCAGCTATACTGTAAACATGGTTCCTCCTAAGAGAGACTGGAGAAGTCCCTTTATAGACTTCGTATCATACGTAATCTTACCAGAGGATCCTAAAGAAGCAGTATATATCAAAAGACGATCATTATATTTCTATTTTGATGCTTCTTCACAAAGTCTATACCGTCGAACATACGATGGACTACTGTTACGATGTCTCTCTGATGATGAGGCAAAACGGGTTATCCGAGAAGCTCATGACGGTGTATGTGGAGCACATCAATCCGGTCCTAAGTTACAGGATCATATCAGGAGGATGGGCTACTACAGGCCTACTATGATTGCAGATGCCGTGAAATATGCAAGACAATGCAAAGACTGTCAGGCTCATGCAGATTTTATACATCAGCCTTCTGAGTATTTATATCCTACGATTGCATCATGGCCCTTTGAAGCATGGGGTATGGATATCATTGGTCCTATTCACCCGTCGTCTTCTAGAGAAAATTGGTTCATATTGGCTATCACCGATTATTTCTCTAAATGGACGGAGACGATCCCTCTTGCTGAGGTAAAGACATCCAACGTGATCAACTTTATCAAGCACCATGTAATTTATCGCTTTGGGATACCCCAAAGGATAATTCATGACAACGGGCCTCAATTCATCAACCAAGCATTTCATCGATTTTGCGATAAGAATCGGATACAAAATATGGCCTCAAAGGCATATAATCCCGCTGCTAATGGTTTGGTGGAAGCCTTCAACAAAACTATCATCAAACTCTTGAAGAAGTTCGTCTCTTCGAACAAAAAAGATTGGAATGAGAAGCTGGGAGGATGCCTCTGGGCATACCGCATAATGGTACGAACACCAACGGGTTATACCATATTCTCATTAGTTTACGGGTGTGAAGCAGTTCTCCACATTGAAGTCCAAATTCCATCACTCAGAATAGCAGCGACTAATAAGTTGACTCAAGAAAATAATGATCGATTAAGGCTTCAAGAGCTAGAAGGATTAGACGAGAAACGCCTTCAATCTCAACAGCGTATTACGTTCTACCAGGCATGCATTTCCAGAGCTTTTAACTAAAAAGTGAAGAAAAGAGTGTTCAAAGTTGGTGAGCTAGTTTTAGCTGTGAAGAGGCCAATGATCATTACGCACAAAAGTAAGGGCAAATTTTAGCCCAAATGGGAGGGCCCTTATGTGATTGAAATAATGTTTTCAAATGGTGCTTACAGATTAGCCAAGCCTAATGGAGATTTGATAATGGCTCCTATCAACGGCAAATCACTGAAGAAGTACTATGCTTAATCTTCCTTGCTATACGGAGTATGATGAAGATCCCATTCTAACGATACTACGTACAAAGACTGGTTGGATCATATTCTATCATGTTCTGATGACCTCTGAATAGATATGTTTAACTAATTTGGAACTTCAAAACCTATCACATTCATATTACCTCTGATAGTATTTTGTATACAAATTTAGTTGGATCATAATCTATCATGTCCATATAACCTCTGAATAGATATATCCAGCTGAAATTTATCGAAAGTATATCACGTCCATATTACCTCTGATATCACTTTCATCCTAGTCTATCATTTATATTCTAAAATAATAGATCCACAAAGTCAGAAGAAGTATCATTATTATCTCCAGGAATAGCAGATTACAAAAGAAGCAAAAAAGTACATTATTGGGAAGGAGCAGTTAAATCAAGGATCTGTCGCGCCAAAGCAGCCATCCTCTCATTCCTGGAGTTCAAAATATTACCGCGAGCCCATTCCAGCCTTGGATGTTGAATACCTGAAAGCTTTTGGTGATTCCCAGCTGATCGTCAATCAGGTCAGAGGAATATATGAAGTCCGCAATCTAGACCTCATTCCTTATCACCAAACAACGATCGAGATAGCCATATCTTTCAAAAAATTCTTCCTAGAGCACGTGCCTCAATCTCAAAATTTAGAAGCTGATGATCTGGTTAGTCTAGCTGCAGATCTAGCTATTCCTATAAAAAGGCAGAATTTGGTGGTTCTTCTCAACAGAGATCTATTCTGTGTAAAAAATAATTTCACATAGAACGCAGCTATGCTGTAAACACGGTTCCTCCTAAGAGAGACTGGAGAAGTCCCTTTATAGACTTCGTATCATACGTAATCTTACCAGAGGATCCTAAAGAAGCAGTATCTATCAAAAGACGATCATTACGTTTCTATTTTGATGCTTCTTCACAAATTCTATATCGCCGAACATACGATGGACAACTGTTATGATGTCTCTCTGATGATGAGGCAAAACGGGTTATCCGAGAAGCACATAACGGTGTATGTGGAGCACATCAACCCGGTCCTAAGTTACAGGATCATATCAGGAGGATGGGCTACTACTAGCCTACTATGATTGCAGATGCCGTAAAATATGTAAGACAATGCAAAGACTGTCAGGCTCATGCAGATTTTATACATCAACCTTCTGAGTATTTATATCCTACGATTGCATCATGGCCCTTTGAAGCATGGAGTATGGATATCATTGGTCCTATTCACCCGTCGTCTTCTAGAGAAAATCGGTTCATATTGGCTATCACCGATTATTTCTCTAAATGGACGGAGGCGATCCCTCTTGCTGTGGTAAAGACATCCAACGTGATCAACTTTATCAAGCACCATGTAATTTATCGCTTTGGGATACCCCGAAGGATAATTTATGACAATGGGCCTCAATTCATCAGCCAAGCGTTTCATCGATTTTGCGATAAGAATCGGATACAAAACATGGCCTCAACGGCATATAATCCCGCTGCTAATGGTTTGGCGGAAGCCTTCAACAAAACTATCATCAAACTCTTGAAGAAGGTCATCTCTTCGAACAAAAATGATTGGAATGAGAAGCTGGGAGGATGCCTCTGGGCATACCGCATAATGGTACTAATACCAATGGGTTGTACCCTATTCTTATTAGTTTATGGGTGTGAAGCAGTTCTCCCCATTGAAGTCCAAATTCCATCACTCGGAATAGCAGTGGCTAATGAGTTGACTCAAGAAAATAATGATCGATTAAGGCTTCAAGAGCTAGAAGGATTAGACGAGAAATGTCTTCAAGCTCAACAGCGCATTGCGTTCTACCAGGCATGCATTTCCAGAGATTTTAACCAAAAAGTGAAGAAAAGAGTGTTCAAAGTTGGTGAGCTAGTTTTAGTTGTGAAGAGGCCAATGATAATTACGCACAAAAGTAAGGGCAAATTTTAGCCCAAATGGGAGGGCCCTTATGTGATTGAAATGATGTTTTCAAATGGTGCTTACAGATTAGCCAAGCCTAATGGAGATTTGATAAGGGCTCATATCAACGGTAAATTCCTGAAGAAGTACTATGCTTAATCTTCCTTGCTACACGGAGTATGATGAAGATCTCATTCTAACGATACTACGTACAAAGGCTGGTTGGATCATATTCTATCATGTTCTGATGACCTCTGAATAGATATGTTTAACTAATTTGGAACTTCAAAATCTATCATGTCCATAATACCTCTGATAGTATTTTGTATACAAATTTAGTTGGATCATATTCTATCATATCCATATAATCTCTGAATAGATATATCCAGCTGAAACTTATCGAAAGTATATCACGTCCATATTACCTTTGATATCACTTTTATCCTAGCCTATCATTTATATTCTAAAATAATGGATCCACAAAGTCAGAAGAAGTATCTTTATTATCTCCGGGAATAGCAGATTAGAAAAGAAGCAAAAAAGTACATCATTGGGGGAGGAGCAGTTAAATCGTGGATCTGTCGCGCCAAAACAGCCATCCTCTCATTCCTGGAGTTCAAAATATTAGCGCAAGCCCGTTCCAGCCTTGCCTCATCATTGCTCAAGTGAGATAGTTCGGACAGAGAATAAACAAAACTTGTGTGGATGACACCCACATGTGTCAAGTTCTGTTTAGCTGTATCCACTTGGCCCTTCAGCACATTGCGGACTGCCGATGTCTTGAGAAGCCTTTTTTTTGCCTGAGCGAGTTCAGCTTCCAATTATCGAACCCTCGCTTCATTTTCCTTATATTTGGCCTGGCACTTAGCTAGCTGAGGAATAACCTCCACCAAGACTGCTTGCTCTTTATCCATCTCTTACTGCTGTTCCTGGATGGATTTGTTTAGAGATTCTATCTACTGAGCAAGTTTCGCAGTTAGGGAGTCATACTCAGCCTGAACCAGATCATCGATGTTGTCTTGGGATAGTTGCAAATATTTATTAATGGGTTGTTCTAAAACATTAACTATTTTCTCTAGTACATCAGCTCTTTCAACATTATTAAAATTTCTAATCGGCGCTATCATAAGCTGGGAGGACGTCTGCAGAGCATCAAAGCCTAGGTTCTTCTCCAATACCATGGATATCAATTCCTTCAAAGTGCGATAGAATATGCTAGTGTATTGTTCAACTAGCATAGCAAAGATCAGATGTACGCTGGGAGCGGCTACAATACCGGTAAATCTCCTTTCTAGAATGACCGCAGAGGATGTTGCCACAGCCGTTACTTCAACGGATGGCACGACAAAAGAAGAGACACCAGCAACGGTTGAATTTGGTGGCATACTCAACAAAGGAGGCACAGTCGAGATAATGGGCTCATCCTCCTCTGATGTTATTTGAACTGCTACTGGCGGGATGACATCCGAGAATGTTGCGGATGAAAGATTGACCGCTTCAAAGCATGCATCTTCAATGTCGAGCACCACCGTTTCATCAGCTGAATCTGCAACAAAGTCAGAGGTTGTGTCAACTCTGCCCTCCCCAAAGATGTTCTCGCCTGAAAAGAAGACAAGAGAAAGTTAATATCAATTTAATGTTAATTTTCCTGGGGAAAAAATGTAAAGACAACATTTATCCATGGCCGATGGTATGTATGTTGCGTCTGCTTCCTGTACAGCTAAATCATTTCTTAATGATTCTAAATAAGCTGTCATACCTGGAGAAGAGGGTGCACCAATTGACGTTTGAGGGTAGTCATCCCAGTCGTCACCCAGATCCACTCGAGGTTCATCGGGTGGAATCTCGCTGGAAATACTTAAAGACGAAGAAGGGTTTATCTCCATTATTTGTCTGGATAAAGGTATATTGATTCTTAATATGCTCGGTCTCGAAGGCGATCTTGAAGCACTACCAGTAGCGGTAGTAGCGACAGCGATCACGAGCAAAGAATCTCCAGCACTGTCAACCGGAACTGTGGAGGTTCCCTCTCTAAAAGTCAAAGGACCTCTGATCAAAGAATCATCCCCAACAGGGGAAACAATAGGCTCACTCCTAGAGGCCCCCTTGGTGGAAGCCCTTTTAGGACCTCTGACAGTCTTCTTCTTGCGGGGGAAAGGCTCTTTCAGAGTGGAAGCCTTTCGTTTATTGGAGATAACGAGAGGCTCTGCTGGCGGAGCTATTACGTCTCTCGGTATTATAAACAAGAACTCGTCTGCACCGGTAGTGTCTTCACCTTCATCAGAGAAGACGGATGGGATCTCCTCTCTTTCAGTGGACTTATGGGAGGGCATCCTAAAACTTCCATACACATCGAAATCATGATGGAAGGTATTGATGGACACATAAAACTGTGCGTACGAGTGAAGAATGCGCAACTCTGTGGAGAGAGAAGTCGCGAGCATAGCAAAGATTGTACTAGTATAACCCGTGATAAAATATCGCCATCCTCTTGCTCCATCAATAAGTCCACCTTTGGACTTGAAGCTAGTGAGAGGATTCCCCATGTGCAACTGGTCGTACCCAAATTTCCTGGCAAACCGGCTAGGCAGATAAGGCTCCAAGTAGCAGTGGTCCTAACTTCTGTATAAGAGGTGGAAAGGTCTAATGCAGACCAACCAGTAAAAGGCTTCAGGAGAAAGAATAGTCTTTCCATGGCCCATATCCTGACGTTTAGTCCCTTGTTGATTGATATGTACGGGGGGGCGGTACAGAAGAGCTTCCAACCATGGGCAAAATTTAATGCTCGCTGACAATCTATGACGCTAGCCACATTCCAAAGAGAATTCTTATAATTCAACAAGAAGTTATTTCTCGAACCGTTGGCAGAACCAGGAGACATCACTCTGGTGTTGTGAAGGATTAACCATCCCATCAGATATAGGAATGGTAATTCCACTCTGGGATATACTTTACGTTGTATATCATCTGCAAGCAGCCCATCAGTAATGGCCCTCATGCCAGCTTATATTCTACATACCATGGCAGGAAGCAGGCCCAATCTCACTCCAAACACCAAATGTACTGCGGGCCATATGGTGTTGCAATGAATGCGATCCACAGACGCGATGCCAGGCACTACCCATCGGCATAGCCAAACAGAGAGAAAGCCAGCCAGTTAAGCTTCCCTTGACAGAGGCTTGCGACAATGCCTCATATAACTGAAGGCTTTAGTGCCTGCAGGATAACCCTCTATCTCCTCATCGAGAATATAATCTGAATCCCCTGCGTCTTCAATGAGATCATCGACCATGTTGGCACTAAGCATGCTCAGGAGGTTCAAAGGCTTATCTCAGCTATCTACAACCTTGTCCGGCTTAGCATTTCTGGCTTGATGGAAGAAGAGGTAGGATACCCATTTGTTGATATGGGCCAAATCAGAGGGCTCTTTATAGAAGGTGGTGCAGGCAAGATAGTGGCTCATCAGCTCCTGGTACACCACTACTGCCCGAGGGTTTGTATCCCTCAGCTCCCTGTTTGTGGGAACGTACTCTTCATAAGAAGTGTCTCCCATTGGCAGCTTTGAAATCTCTGCCATCTTATGAAGGGCTAAGCCTAACTCACCTAGCGGAGTGGCAAAAGTCCCAGTAAGCGAGTTGTATCGCCCCATCAAACCTAAGAACAAGTTGGGATTGACAGGCAGCCCAGCACTAGTGGCACTCACAACCGCGAACAAGCCAATAATTTTTAGCTTTATCTGGAAGTGCTTCAGGGCCCAGGCAGTTAAACTGGCCCATCGAAGATTCCCAGGGCTAAGCCATCCATTGGAGCGAGGGTTAACCTTGGGGTATACTCCTTCCTGCCCCATAAAGTCATTACAGAAAGTCGATATTTGAACCGGCTGGATCAGTGAAGTATCTTCACTTGGGACGCTGCCCGGCAGTAATCCTCTGAAAGGCATAACAGGGCCTGAAGGACTGCTCACAAAGACTCCTCGGTTCACTCCTTTCTTGTATGAGATCTTCCCTGGCCGCCCATGAAGATCTGGAGTCAGAGTCCATACTATCTTCCTGGGATGTGTGGCTTGGAAGAATACCGAGATAGGGTAATCTCTGGGCATCCTTGGCAGATACATGACCGTGCCCTCAGCAGAAAATACCCAATTTTTCTTTTTGGGCTTAGTCTGGAACTGTTTATTGATAACATCCCCGAATAAGAAATCTGGTTTCTTATATTTAGTCCCATCTATATATGTCAGGGGCTCCTCACTGATCATACTCAGCAGCATTCGTTCTCCCTGAGACAAGATCAAAGTTTCCCTTTCTTGAGGATACTCGATTCCGGATATGGGGAATGTCACATGGGATAAGTCTTCCAGATAATTAGAATTCAATATCCCAGCAGCAGAGCCCATCACTTCAGCCAAATGAGGGATCTGCAAGTCCACTGCAAAATGCAAGAAAATAAGTCGATTTTACGCTAGACACTACACTCTTGCAGTATACGCCAAAGACTAACAGTCTGAGCTTTTACGCCAGACTGCAAAAACTTGAGTCTTACGCTGGAATCTATTTTCCAGTGCATAAAACTCATGGTTGGCTGTATACGCCAAAATCTAACAGTCTGAGCTTTTTATGCCAGACTGCCAGAATTTGAGTTTTTATGCCAGAATTTACATCCAGCACATAAAATTCAAAGTTTGTAGTATACGCCAAATTTTGACAGTCTGAGTTTTTATGCCAGACTGTGAAAATATGGAGTTTTTACGCTGACACATTTGAAATATGGGTGTATTATATCGCATATACGTACAACGTGTGCGGAAGGTTCTCTATTCCTCTCGAAGTCTTTATCTGTAATGCTCGGAGCGCAGCTCGACGGTGGAGCACTTCGTTCAAATCAGGGCTCGCTCAGCCTAATGGGGGTTGCTCGTGCTTGAGCAGAGGAGCGAGATGAGGAAGCAGTTTTCTTTCCCTTAGCAGTGGAAGCCTGTTTCGGTGCCATGGCGAAGCTAAAAGTTCTCAGCAAAGAGACGAAGACAAAGAGTTCTCAAAGAGACGAAGGGTTTTGCAAAGACAGATGAAGGGTTTTTCTCTCTCAAGACCTTGGGCTATTTATAGAGTTCAGATAACTCTTCGAATCCCTAACGATATCTGACTTTTAATATTTGATTATGATTGGGGACCACGTCAGCCTATCATTTGAAAAAGAAGACGGACAGTCATGCTGCATAACGGATCCAGATTTTACGCTCAGAGGCTACAAATCTATGGTTTTATGCTCAAAAGCTACAAATATATGGTTTTACGCTCAAAGGCTACAAATCTATGGTTTTACGCTCAGAAGCTTTTACGCTCAGAGGCTATAAATCTAAAATCCCCTTCTAGTAATGGCATTAGGTGATAGAAGTGAGTTCAACTTATTTAAATAAAGAGAGAGTTCCGCTTGACTTGAAAGTCCGTCCTGCTTCAGAGCAGAAGGGGGGTTCATTTGCTCTTATCCTGTCCAGATAAGAGATTCCCATAGGGCGGTTGATAAGGAGTTGGTAAGCATTTTTATCTTAAAATTCGCTTACCATACCGTACAGGAGACTAAACTGACTGACGGACCCAGAATAATATTCTCCTTTGATCATAAATGGAAAGTGTTCAATTGGAACATGAAAATGTGAATGAATTGGTCTTAGCTACTCTTTAGGGCAGAGTGAAAGAAGGGAGGAGATTCTAGAACGAAGAAAAGGATCTAATTACTTCGAAAGAATTGAACGAAGAACCGTATGAGGTGAAAATCTTATGTATGGTTCTGTAGAGTGACAGTAAAGGTGACTTATCTGTCAACTTTTCCACTATCACCCCCAAAAAACCAAACTCTGCCTTACGTAAAGTTGTCAGAGTACGATTAACCTCTGGATTTGAAATTACTGCTTATATACTGGTAGTTTTACACTCAGAAGCTTTTACGTTCAGAGGCTATAAATCTATGGTTTTACGCTCAAAGGCTACAAATCTATGGTTTTATGCTCAGAAGCTAAAAATCTACAATTTTATGCTCAGAAGCTACAAATCTACGGTTTTACGCTCAGAAGCTACAAATCTATGATTCTACGCTCAGAAGCTACAAATGGCCAATTACAAGAGTTTACGCAGAAAATGCTCCTTTTTGGCTACAAAATATTCCAAGTGCCTGAAACACACAGATGTCAGCATTGAAGATGACTCTTCTTCTTGGGCCATTGGAGGTTCATTCGAAGTCTAGCCGGAATCCTTTAAATATCTAAATTCAAGTATGGCCTGTTCGGCGGACATTTCTTATCCTATTTCGAGGAATTTTCGGGAAGCCATTCTTGAAGATGATGTTCTGAACAGAAATTCTTCGTATCAGAGAAGTAACAGTTCAGAATTCTATGCGACTCCTCGTCCAAAAATAGCATGACAGTTGGACCTTCAAAACAACTTAATGCTAAAGAGCTTTTTACGCATCATCTGTTACGCGTAAAAGTCGGGACATGACCGGATAAGCGTTTATCAGAGTCAGCATAAAATTACTCAGACGTGTCGAAGCTGCACATTATCAGACTTTCTCACAGCAAATATGGCAAATCAGCAATGCGTAAAAGAAGACAAGTTTATTAATTATGATTACATATGATGGAAATCCAGTTTATAAAGGATTTTTCATTTTTATGATTACATATGATGGAAATCAAGTTTACAAAGAATTTTTTATTTTCATGATTACATATGATGGAAATCCTTTTTTACAAAGGATTATTTATTAAAATTCAAGATCACGCTGGGAATCTGTTGTGCCAGGTTCTCATTTGATGGAGATCTTTTTCTTCTTCTACGATACTTCATCGGCTTCTTTGGCCGGTGAACAAGAAAATGATAAATGGTAGGAGGAAACAAAACTGGGCCTGTTTTATTCAAGCCTACCCTCCATACGCCATGGCAGACACGCCCTAGAATTGGGTTAGGGATTCAGACCCAACACAATACTGGAAGACAGGGCCAAACTGCCTACCTACGTCCAGATTCATAAAAGGAGAAAATACAGCTAGCAAGCTGTGTGGTCCGATGAGACCCTTTCTCTCTCCTGGATGAATCGCCATATGAAATTGCTGATTATCCCGAGCAAAGGAAGCTATGATATCATTCCATGATCCATCATTGCAGAGGATATTTGCTCGAAGATGCCTCCTTTTACGGCTCCTTACATGCTGGAAGAGCATAATCTTCTTCTTCCTCAGGTCAGCCCGATGAATCTTGGCAACCATCTTTTTTGGTGAAGGAAGTATGGAAAAACAGGTTCACTCGCTTGCCTTTATATAGGCAGAAGAGAACATACACAATCCCAACAACTTTCTAAATATCTTCCAAAAATCAGCCTCGTAGAACGAGTCAAATTTGACCGTTTTATGCTTCATTCAAAGAATTTTAAATTTCGAGGAATTTGAAAACTTTGAAGGGGGACTTGTAGAAGCATGAAAATACGCTGGAAAATTATACGCGTAAAACCCCCAACATGCATGAAGCCCGCGTAAAACAGAACTCCAGCGCTGTGTGGCATAAAATATGACTTCAGAGCCATTGGCGTACAACAGAGCTTCAATGTTATCCAGCGTAAAACAGAGCTCCAAAACAACCCTCGTAAGGCAGCACTTCTAGGCTATCTTGGCGTAAAAAGGTTGCAACACCTCCCTCCGGTGTAAAATATGTCTGCTTTTTAATACAGCGTGATATTGTACGAGGAACTCTTCGTATTCCTCGAATGAACCTGTCAGACAAAATAGTGAACCTGACTCCTGACAAAGAGTACTGCACGACGATCGAGAGGACGGCTGTAATGATAATTCTGCACAGAGGCCCATATTGTCGTTTGGTGACATATCCTTGATATAAGTGATTTTTACGTATTCAATGAATACACTGCCTATTTTACACAGGCAGAGATGAGTTTTTACGCTCAAGATGAGACGAAATTAGACGTCACGTCAAAAGCTGTTCTTCGTACAGAACTCGAGGCATATCTCTGCAGTTAATGCGCGAGATGGGGGCAGATCTCTGCATTTAATGCACGAGATTTTATTCTATTTTTAATGACTGGGAGAGCTAAAACTAGGGCTAATATGCTCACATCACTATCCCTGCATGTTACGCCAACTAGGCTATTTTCAACTATAGGAGTACGTCGTATGTTATCTCCTCGAAATACGCCAACCAGACTATTTTCAACTATAGGAGTACGCCATATGCTATCTTCTCGAAATATGCCAACTCAGGCTATATTTACAAAGGTACGTAATAAGGCTATTTAGCCCAGAATACGCTCAAGTCCTCAGTCAAAAAGATAATTGGCTATCTCTACGCTGGTTACCTATTATGCAGTATCAAGCTTTACGCAAAATTTGGCTTTTACGCCAACAAGACAGCTATTTGGCTTTTACGCCAATAAGACAGCTACTTGGCTTTTATGCCAACAAGACAACTACTTGGCTTTTATGCCAACAAGATAGCTACTTGGCTTTTACGCCAACAAGACAGCTATTTGGATTTTACGCCAACAAGATAGTTATTTGGCTTTTATGCCAACCATCTTTATGTGAGAGGCAGTTACCCACGTGGCTTGCATGCCGTGATCTTCGATGAGCGATTATACGTGTTACTTCATAATAGGACATGCGTCACACACGGATTCAGAAGATCATTTAGACGTGGATAGCAGTCATTGTAACCATCGCGTAAAGAGTGCAACTCTCTTCACAGTTCAGCTTCTACGCCGACTGGACAGCTACTGTGACTGAGCTCTATAAATAGAGACTTCCGGTCACAGGAGATCATGGTCGGAATCAAGGGAGATAATCCATGAGGTCCAAAAAAAGAGTAGAGAGCACAGACAAAGAGCTTCTTCTTCTTCTACAGCACTTCTTCGTCATCGTGTGGTCCAAGGGACAAAGTGATCGACCGCAGATCAGACTCCTATAGCAATTTTTCCCCAGAATTATTTTTATTGTACTTAACATCCTCGTATAGGATTAATTGTACTCTCTTTTTTCTTGTTTGTAAACAAAGAAAGGGTTTCGTATAAACCTAGTTTTAATTTCTTTTTTTATCATCAAACACTTCCAGAACTGGTCCCAAAGGAAACGTGGTTTCAGGAGTAGGAATTATTCTGGTGACGCCTGATAAACTCATCATCTACCGAGCATATTCTCTTAGCGAACCATGCTCTAATAATGTGGCAGAGTATAATGCTCTACTAATCGGGCTTCAAGTCGCTGAAGAATTGGATGTTGAATACCTGGAAGCTTTTGGTGATTCCCAGTTGATCGTCAATCAGGTCAGAGGAATATATGAAGTCCATAATCCAAACCTCATTCCTTATCACCAAACAATAATCGAGATAGCCATGTCTTTCAAAGGATTCTTCTTAGAGCATATGCCTCGATCTGAAAATTTGGAAGCTGATGCTCTGGCCAGTCTAGCTGCAGATCTAGCCACTCCTATAAGAAGGCAGAATTCGGTGATCCTTCTCAACAGAGATTTATTTTGTGTGAAAAATAACTTTCACATAGAACGCAGTTATGCTATAAACATGCTTCCTCCTAAAAGAGATTGGAGAAGTCCCTTCATAGACTTCGTGTCTTACAGAATCTTACCAGAGGATCATAAGAATCAGTATCTATCAAAAGACGATCATTACATTTTTATTTTGATGCTTCTTCACAAAGTCTATATAACCGAATATATGATGGATTTTTGTTACGATGTCTCTCTGATGATGATGCAAAGCGGATTATCTGAGAAGCTCATGACAGAGTATGTGGAGCACATCAACCCGATCCTAAGTTACAGGATCATATCAGGAGGATGGGCTACTACTGGCCTACTATGATTGCAGATGCCGTAAAATATACAAGACAATGCAAAGCCTGCCAGGTTCATGCAGATTTTATACATCAGCCTTCTGAGTATTTATATCCTACTATTGCATCATGGCCCTTTGAAGCATGGGGAATGGATATCGTTGGTCCTATTCATCCGTCGTCATCTAGAGGACATCGGTTCATATTGGCCATCACTGATTATTTCTCCAAATGGGCTGAGGCGATCCCTCTTGCTGAGGTAAAGACATCCAACGTGATCAGCTTTATCAAGCACCATATAATTTATCATTTTGGGATACCCCGAAGGATAATTCATGATAATGGGCCTCAATTCATTAGTCAGGCGTTTCACCGATTTTGCGATAAGAATTGGATACAAAATATGGACTCAACGGCATATAACCATGTTGCTAATGGTTTGGCGGAAGCCTTCAACAAAACTATCATCAAACTCTTGAAGAAGTTTATCTCTTCGAACAAAAGAGATTGGAACGAGAGACTGGGGGAATATCTCTGGACATACTGCACAACGGTACGAACGCCAATGGGTTGTATGCCATTTTTATTAGTTTACGGGTGTGAAGTAGTTCTCCCCATTGAAGTTCAAATTCTATCACTCAGAATAGCAGTGGCTAATGAGCTGACTCAGGAAAATAATGATCGCTTAAGGCTTCAAGAGCTAGAAGGATTAGACGAGAAACGCCTTCAAGCTCAACAGCGCATTGAGTTCTACCAGGCACGCATTTCCAGAGCTTTTAATCAAAAAGTGAAGAAAAGAGTGTTTAAAGTTGGTGAGCTAGTTTTAGCTGTGAAGAGGCCAATGATCATTACACACAAAAGTAAGGGCAAATTCTAGCCCAAATGGGAGGGCCCTTATGTGATTGAAATGATATTTTCAAATGGCGCTTATAGAACAGCCAAGCCTAATGGAGATTTGATAATGGCTCTTATCAACGGCAAATTCCTGAAGAAGTAATATGCTTGATCTCCCTTGCTTTACGGAGTATGATAAAGATCTCATTCTGACGATACTACGTACAAAGATTGGTTGGATCATATTCTATCATGTTCTTATGACCTCTGAATAGATATGTTTAACTAATTTGAAACTTCAAAACCTATCACGTCCATATTACCTCTGATAGTATTTTGTATACAAATTTAGTTGGATCATATTTTATCATATCCATATAACCTCTGAATAGATATATCCAGCTGAACCCTACCAAAAGTATATCATGTCCATATTACCTCTGATATCACTTTCATCCTAGCCTATCATTTGCATTCTAAAGTGATGGGTCCACAAAGTCAGAAAATGCATCTTCATTATCTCTGGGAATAGCAGATTACAAAAGAAGCAAAAAAGTACATCATTGGGGAGGAGCAGTTAAGTCGCGGATTTATTTCGCCAAAGCAGCCATCCTCTCATTCCTGGAGTCCAAAATGTTAGTACGAGCCCGCTCCAGCCTTGCCTCATCATTGCTCAAGAGAGATAGTTCGGACAGACTATCAACAAAGCTTGCATGGATGACACCCACGTGTGTCAAGTTCTGCTGAGTTGTACTCACTTGGCCCTCCAATACATTATGGACTAGCGATGCTTTGAGAAGCTTCTCCCTTGTCTGAGCAAGTTCAGCTTCCAATTCTTGAACCCTCACTTCGTATCCCTCACATTCAGCGTAGCACTTAGCTATCTAAGGAATACTCTCCACCAATACTGCTTGCTCTTTCTCCATCTCTTATTGACGTTCCTGGATGGATTTGTTTAAAGATTCTGTCTGCTGAGCAAATTTGGCAGTTAGGAAGTCGTACTCAGCTTGGACCAGGTCATCGATGCTTCCTTGGGATAGTTGCTAATATTCGTTAATGGGTTGTTCCAAACCATTAACTATTTGCTCTAGCGCATTAGCTCTTTCAGCGTCACTGAAATTTATAATATGTGCTATAGTGAGATTGGAGGACATCTTCATAGCATCAAAACCTAGGTTTTCTCCAGCACCATGGATATCAATTCCTTCAAAGTGAGGTAGAATATGCTAGTGTATTGATCCACTAGCATAGCAAAGCTCGAATGGACGCTGGGAGTGGCTGTAATATCAGTGAGCCTCCTTTCTGGAATGACTGTAGAGGATGTCGCCACAGTCGTTGCTTCAACAGATGGCGCAACAAAAGAAGAGACACCAACAATGGTTGAAGTTGCTGGCATGCTCGATAAAGGAGGCACAATCAAGATGGTGGGCTCATCCTCCTCTGATATTATTTGAACTACTACTGGCGGAATGACACCCAAGAATGTTGCGGATGAAAGATCAGCAGCTTCAAAGTATGCTTCTTCGACGTCGGGCACCGCCGTTTCATTAGCTGGATCCGCAACAAAGTCAGAAGTTGTGTCAACTCCACCCTCCCCCAAGATGTCTTCGTCTGAAAATAAGATAAGGGAAAGTTAATATCAATTTGATGTTAATTTTTCTAAAAAAAATCTGAAGACAATATTTACCCATAGCCGATGGTATGTATGTTACGCCTGCAGCCTGTATAGCTAAATCATTTCTTAATAATGCTAAACAAGTTGTCATACCTGGAGAAGGGGGTGCACCAACTGACGTTTGAGGGTAGTCATCCCAGTCATCACCCAGATCTACTCGAGGTTCATCGGGTGGAATCTCGCTTGAGATACTTACAGACGAAGGAGGAGCTAGGCCCATTATTTGTCTTGATAAAGGTATATTGATTCTTATTATGCTCGGCCTCGAAGGTGATCTCGAAGCACTACCAGTAACAGTGGTAGCGGCAGCAATCGCGAGCAAAGAATCTCCAGCACTGTCAGCTGGGACTGTGGAGGTTCCCTCTTTAAAAGGCGAAGGACCCCTAATCAAAGAATCATCCCCAACAGGAAAAATAATAGGCTCACTCCTAGAGGCCCCCTTGGTGGAAGTCTTTTTAGGACCTCTGGCAGTCTGCTTCTTCTTACGGGAGAAAGGCTCTTTCAGAGTAGAAGCCTTTCATTTATTGGAGATTATGAGAGGCTCTGCTAGCGGAGCTATTATGCCTCTTGGTAAAATCAGCAAATAGTCATCTGCACTGGTGGTTTCATCACCTTCATCCGAGGAAATATACGGTATCTCCTCCCTTCCAGTGGACCTATGGAAGGGCATTATGAAACTTCTATATACATCGAAATCATGATGGAAGGTATTGATGGACGCATAAAACTGCACATATAAATAAAGAATGCACAACTCCATTGAGAGAGAAGTCGCGGGTACAGCAAAGGTTGCTCCAGTACAACCCATGATGAAATATCGCCATCCTCTAGCTCCATCAATAAGTCCACCTTTGAACTTGAAGCTGGTGATAGGATTCCCCACGTACACTTGGTCGTACCCAAATTGTCTAGCGAACGGCTAGGCAGATAAGGCTCCAAGTAGCAGTGGTCCTCACTTCTGTACAGCAGGTGGGAAGGTCTAATGCAGACCAACCAGTAAAAGGCTTCAAGAGAAAGAATAGTCTTCCCCTGACCCGCATCCTGAAGCTTCGTCCCCTGTTGATTGATATGTACAAGGGGGACGATGCCGAAGAACTTCCAACTATGGGCAAAATTTAGTGCTAGTCGACAATCTATGATGCTAGCCACATTCCAAGAAGAATTCATGTAATTCAACAGAAAGTTATTGCCCGAACCACCTGCAGATTCGGGAGACATCACTCTAGTGTTGTGAAGGATTAACCATCCCATCAGATATAGGAATGGTAATTCCACTCTGGGATATCCTTCACGCTGCGTAGTATTGGCCAGCAGCTCATCAGTAGTAGCCCTCAGGCCAGCTTGTATTCTGCATACCATGGCAGGAAACAGGCCCAATCTTGCTCCAAATACCAAACGCACTATGGGCCATAAGGTATTGCGATGAATGCGATCTACAGACGTGATGTCAGGCACTACCCATCAGCATATCCAGATAGAGAGAAATTCAGCCAGTTGAGCTTCCCTTGACAGAGGCTTGCGATAATGCCTCATATAACTGTAGGCTTTAGTGCCTACAGGATAACCCCCTATCTCCTCATCGAGAACACAATCTGAAGCTCCTGCGTCTTCAATAAGATCATCGACTGTGTTGGCACTAAGCATGCTCAGAAGGTTCAAAGGCTTATCTCTGCTATCTACAACCTTGTCCTGCTTGGCATTTCTGGCCTGATGGAAGAAGAGGTAGGATACCTATTTGTTGATATAGGCCAAATCATAGGGCTCTTTGTAGAAGGTGGTGCATGCAAGATAGTGGCTCATCAGCTCTTGGTACACCGTTACTGCCCGAGGTTTGGTTTTATTCAGCTCCCTGTTTGTGGGAACGTACTCTTCGTAAGGAGTATATCCCATTGGCAGCTTTGAGATATATGCCATCTCATGAAGGGCTAAGCCCAACTCACCTAGCGGAGTGGCGAAAGTCCCAGTGAGTGAGTTATATCGCTCCATCAAAGCTAAGAATAAGTTGGGGTTGAGAGGCAGCCCAACACTAGTGGCACTCACAGCCGCGAACAAGCCAATACTTTTTAGCTCCATCTGGAAGTGCTTCAGGGCCCAGGCAGTTAAACTGGCCCATCGAAGATTCTGGGGGCTAAGTCATCCACTAGTGCGAGGGTTAACCTTGGGGTATACTCCTCCCTACCCCATAAAGTCGTTGTAGAAAGTCGCTATTTGAAGCGGCTGGATCAGTGAAGTATCTTCACTCGGGACGCTGACCGGCAGTAATCCTCTGAAAGGCATGACAGGGCCTGAAGGACTGCTCACAAAAGCTCCCTGGTTTAACCCTTTCTTGTAAAAGATCTTTCCCGGCTGGCCGTGAAGATCGAGAGTCAGAGTCTATACCATCTTCCTGGGATGTGTGGCATGGAAGAATGCGGAGATAGGATAATCTCTGGTCATCTTTGGCAGATACATGACCGTGCCCTCAGCAAAAAACACCCAATCTTCCTTCTTGGGCTTCGTTTGGGATTGCTTATCAATGACGTCCCCAAATAAGAAAGTCAATTTCTTATACTCAGTCCCATCTATGTATGTCAGGGGCTCCCCACTGATCATACTCAGCAACATTCGTTCTCCTTGGGCCAAGATCAGAGTTCTCCTTTCTTGAGGATACTCGTTTCCAGAGATAGGGAATGTCACATGGGACAAGTCCTCCAGATAGTTGGAATTCAGCATCACAGCAGCAGAGCCCATCACTTCAGCCAGAGAGGGGATCTATAGGTCCACTGCAAAAAGCAAGAAAACAAGTCAGTTTTACGCTAGACGCTACACTCTTGCAGTATACGCCAAAATCTAACAGTCTGAGTTTTACGACAGACTACAAAAACTTGAGTCTTACGCTAGAATCTATTTCCAGTGCATAAAACTCAAGGTTGGCAGTATACGCCAAAACTTGATAGTCTGAGTTTTATGCCAGACTGCCAAAATTTGAGTTTTACGCTGGAATTTACATCCAGTGCATAAAACGTAAAGTTTACAGTATACGCCAAATTTTGACAGTCTGACTTTAAATGCCAGACTGCAAAAATATGGAGTTTTATGCTGACACATTAGGAATGTGGGCATATTTTTGCGTATACACGTACAACGTGTGAGAAGGGTTCTCTATTTCTCTCGAAGTCTTTACCTGTGATACCCGATGCGCAGCTAGACGGCGGAGCATTTTATTCAGAACGAGGCTCGCTTGGCCTAGTAGGGGTCGCTCGTGCTTGAGCAGTGGAGCGAGATAAAGAAGTAACTTTCTTTCCCTTAGAGACGGAAGCCTGTTTCAGTGCCATGACGAAACTCGGAGTTCTCAAAAAAGAGACGAAGACGAAGAGTTCTCAGAAAGAAAGGGTTTTGCAGAGACAGATGAAGGGTTTTTCTCTCATGATCGAGGCCTATTTATAGAGTTCAGATGACTCTTCGAATCCTTAACCAAATCTAATTTTTAATAATCGGTTATGATTGGGGACCACGTCAGCCTATCATTTGAAAAGGAAGACGGATAGTCTTACTGTCTAACGGATCCAGGTTTTACGTACAGAAGCTACAGATCTATAATTTTATACTCCGAAGCTTTTTACGCTCAGAAGCTACAAATCTACGATTTTACGCTCGGAAGCTACAGATCTATGATTTTACGCTCAGAAGCTTTTACGCTCAGAAGCTACAAATTTATGGTTTTACGCTCAGAAGCTACAGACTATGATTTTATGCTCAGAAGCTTTTACGTTCAGAAGCTACAGATCTACGATTTTACGCTCAGAAGCTACAAATGCTATAGATCTGACTGTTTGCATATCTTAAAACTATGCAGGACAGGTTACGCGTATATCTTGATAATTTGGGTCTTATACTCGAGAAGGCCAATTACAAAATATTACAAGTGCCTGAAACACACAAATGTCAGCAATGAAGATGACTCTTCTTCTTGGGCCATTGGAAGTTCACTCGAAGTCTAGCCATAATCCTTTACATCTAAGTTCAAGTATGGCCTGTTCGGCAGACATTTCTTGCCCTGTTTCGAGGAACTTTTGGGAAGCCATTCTTGAAGATGATGTTCTGAACAGAAATTCTTCGTATAAGAGAAGTGACAGTTCAGAATTCTATGCGACTCCTCGTCCAAAAATAGCATGACAGTTGGATCTTCAAGACAACTTAATGCTAAAGAGCTTTTTACGCATCTTTCATTACGCGTAAAAGTCGGGACGTGACCGGATGCGCATTTATCAGAGTCAGCATAAAAAATTACTCAAACGTATTGAAGCTGCACATTATCAGACTTCCTCACAGCAATATGGCAAGCAATGCATAAAAGAAGACAAGTTTATTAAGCATGATTACATATGATGGAAAACTATTTTACAAAGGATTTTTTATTTTCAAGATTACATATAATGGAAATCCTTTTTTTACAAAGGATTTTCATTAATATTCAAGATCATGATGAGAATCTATTACGCTAGGTTCTCGTCTGACAAAGATCTTCAGTTCTTCTTCTACGGTACTTCATCGGCTTCTTCGACCGATGAACAAAAAAATGGTAAATGGCAGGAGGATACAGAACTGGGCCTGTATAAAGCCCACCCCCATACGCCATGGCAGCCATGCTCAGATTTGTATTAGGGATTCAGACCCAACACAATACTAGAAGACACGGCCAAGCTGCCCACCTGCGTCTAGCTTCATAATAGAGGAAAATACAGCTAGCAAGTTGTATGGTCCGATGAGACCCTTCCTCTCTCCTGGACGAATCGCCATATAAAATTGCTGATTATCCCGAGCAAAGGATGCTTCATAATAGGGGATAATATCCTTCCACGATCCATCATCGTAGAGGATATTTGCTCGAAGACACCTCTTTTTATGGCTCCTTACATGCTGGAAGAGCATAATCTTCTTCTTCCTCAGGTCAGCCCAATGAATCTCGGCAGCCATCTTTGTGGTGAAGGAAGTATGGAAAAACAAGTTCACTCGCTTGCCTTTATATAGGCAGAAGAGGACATACCAAATCCTAACAACTTCCTAAATATCTCCAAAAAATTAGCCTCGCAGAACGAGTCAAATTTGACCATTTTAGGCTTCATTCAAAGTATTTCAAATTATGAGGAATTTGAAAACTTTGAAGGGGATCTTGTAGAAGCATGAAATACGCTGGAAAATTATACGCGTAAAACCCCCAACATGCATAAAGCTCGCATAAAATAGAGCTTCAGCGCTGTGTGGCATAAAATATTACTTTAGAGCTATTGGCGTACAACAGAGCTTCAATGCTATTTAGCGTAAAATAGAGCTCCAGAACAGCCCGCATAAGATAGCACTTTCAGGCAGTTTTGGCATAAAAAGGTTGCTACACCTCTCTCCGGCATAAAATATGTCTGCTTTTAATGCAGTATGAAGTTATACGAGGAACTCTTCGTATTCCTCGAATGAACCTGTCAAACAGAACAGTGAACCTGACTCCTAGCAAAAAGTACTGCACGATGATCGAGAGGACGGTTGTGATGATGATTTTGCACAGAGATCCAGGCTGTCGCTTAGTGACATATTCTTGATACAAGTTATTTTTACGCATTCAAAGAATATGCTGCCTATTTTACATGGCCAGAAATAAGTTTTATGCTCAACATGAGACAAAATCAGACGCCACGTCAAAAGTTGTCTCTCGTACAGAGACTGAGGCATATCTCTGCATTTAATGCACGAGATGGGGGCAGATCTCTGCATTTAATGCATAAGATTTTGTTCTATTTTTAATGACTAGGAGAGCCAAAACTAGGGCTAATACGCTTACATCACCATCCTTGCATTTTATGCCAACTAGGCTATTTTCAACTATAGGAGTACGCCGTATGCTATCTCCTCGAAATACGCCAACTCAGGCTATATTTGCAAAGGTACGTGATAAGGCTATTTAGCCCAGAATACGCTCAAGACCTCAGTCAAGAAGGATAATTGGCTATTTTTATGCTGGTTATCTATTGTTTATGCAGCATCAAGTTTTACGCAGCTATTTGGCTTTTACGCCAACAAGACAGCTATTTGGCTTTTACGCCAACAAGACAGCTATTTGGATTTTATGCCAACCATCTTTACGCGAGGGGCAGTTACCTACATGACTTGCATGTCGTGATCTTCGAGGAGCGGTTTTACGTGTTATCCTATAATGGGACACGCGTCATACGCAAATTCAGGAGATCATTCAAACGTGGGTAGCAGTTATTATAACCGTCGTGTAAAGAGTGCAACTCTCTTCACAGTTTGGCTTCTACACCGACTGGACAGTTATTGTGACTAATCTCTATAAATAGAGACCTCCGGTCACAGGAGATCAAGGTCAAAAAAAGGATCAAGATCAAAGACCAAGAGATCAGAGAGAGAGAGCACAAGCAGAGAGTGTTGATTGACAACTTTGGCAATGAGACATCAATCCCTTCTGCAATCTTTGAAGCTTCTTCTTCTTCTACAGCACTTCTTCATCATCGTGTGGTCCAAGGGACAAAGTGATCGACCGCAGATCAGACTCCTATAGCATTTTTTCTCCAGAATTATTTTTATTGTACTTAATATCCTCGTATAGGATTAATTATACTCTTTTTCTTGTTTGTAAACAAAGAAAGGGTTTTGTATAAACCTAGTTTCAATTTTTTTTGTTTATCATCAAACACCAATAGCATCAGATAAAAGAGTCATTGGTTAGTTGGATCAACCGTTGCCGATCCTGAATTACTCGGGGACCGCACAGCATATAAGATAGTTCATTGTGTTGGCTTGGTAGAGGACCGTCCCTATATATGCATTTGTTCCTAGATGTGCATTTGTCCCTAGAGTCTTTGAGTATAGCTCATAAGACACGCTGCGCGCACCCTGATAACAGAACAATTGGCTTGTCTTGCTTATATCGTATATGAACTCTGTTTTTAAAGATGTTTCCAAAATAAAGTAATATGACTCCGTTCTTATGTTGCATAAAATAAACATAGGTAAAACTAGAAAGATCACTAGTAATATAATATTTTATAACATGATTACTTAGTGTTGGTTTTAGTGAATGCTTGCTTTTGTTCAATTTTTATACTCACCAGTACTTATAAAAGTACTGACCCAACAACAGTTTACTTACTTGCAGGTACTGGATCGTCCGAAGGAGCGATACGCGTGCCCCATCCCCAAGACCCAAAAATTATGTTTCGATTGTCTCGAGCTGCTTTCGTATAAAAGGGGATAATGTATGGAATGATGCCTTTGCTAAAAGAAATCCAGTCCCTCGATTTGTCCCGAATACTAAGATGGTTAAATGCTTGCAACAATGTCCCTCCGCTGCTTACTCGATTGATGCAATAATAGCCTAAACTTAAACGATGTTGCCTTGTGCGGGTGCAACCCCAGGCTCGTACGGTATCACATCTCAGCATTAAATGGCCATAAGTGTCCCGCAGGAGCGCCGAGGTGCGGTGATTCACGTCCGGTCTACTGCAAAAAAATGGTGGTGGCGAGGACCTCGGGGCCGGGGCATGATAGAATGGTATCAGAGCAAATTTGATTCTTTGCCCAATCTGTTGCTATGACTATGAGATATGCTCGATATAGTATTGTAATAGAGCGTTCCATACAATAAGTCCATAGATATTCTCAAAGTGCAAATATTTTTTGGACTTAATTGCTCGATTGAGTACGGCGGGGGATGAGGACTATCGCTGCTCGGAATATCGAGAAGTTTATCCTTGAAGTTTTGAGGATAAAACTTTTTGTTGGTGGGTAAGTATATAGTACCCCACTCCGCGTTGGCACTATGTATCAAGGTGAGTGGACAGAACTTCGTTCTCTGATTCTTGCACTCCTTAATAATAAATTTGAGTATTTTGAATACTTGTTTGCTTAAAGAGAATGATAGAACCTGCCTTGTATGCTTAATAAGAGAACTCACATAGCTTATCATTGAAACGAACATGTCTGCTTAACTAAGAGAATCCTGAAATATTTGCCTAAGAGTATGAGTTTGTATTAACATATTCCACTATCGCTTGTGCTTCGAGAGAACCATATCATGTGCTTGAACCTGTTCAGATAAGGCAGCTTGTCCTGCAACAAAGAAATATGGTCTGATGGTCCGTCTCGTCTGTATACTAGAGTTTATTTGATAGTGTTTCATGCATTCGCATCGGTCAGACAATGGCTATTGGTGGAGAGCTGAACCATGTATCACGGCTGCAAAAGCAACCATATGTCACAGCTGCCAATAGCATCAGATAAAAGAGTTATTAGTTAGCTGGATCAACCGCTGTCGATCCTAAGTTACTCGGGGATTGTACTGCATATAAGATAGTTCATTGTATTGGCTTGGTAGAGCACCGCCCCTAGATATGCATTTGTTCCTAGATGTGCATTTTTCCCTAGAGTCTTTGAGTATAGCTCACGAGATATGTTGCACACACCCTGATAACAGAACAATTGGCTTGTCTTGCTTATATCGTATATGAACCCTGTTATCAAAGATGTTACCAAAATAAAGTAATATGACTCCGTTCTTATGCTACATGAAATAAACATAGGTAAAACTAGAAATATCACTAGTAATATAATATTTTATAACATGATTACTTAGTGTTGGTTTTAGTGAATGATTGCTTCTATTCAGTTGTTTATACTCACTTGTACTTATAAAAGTGCTGACCCACCAAGAGTTTACTTGCTTGTAGGTACTGGATCGTCCGAGGGAGCGAAAGGCGTGTCCCATCCCCAAGACCCAGAAATTATGTTTCGATTATCTCGAGCTGCTTTCTTATAAAGGGGCATAATGTATGGAACGATGTATTTGCTAAAAGAAACCAAGTCCCTAGATTTACCCCGAATACTCTGATGGTTAAATGCATGCAACAATGTCCCTCCCCTGCTTACTCGATTGATGTGATGATAGCCTAAACTTAAACGATGTTGCCTTGTGAGGCGCAACCCCAGGCTCATACGGCATCACGTCCCGGCATCAAACGGCCATACGCGCCCCGCGGGAGTGCCGAGGCACGGTGATTCGCGTCCGATCCGCCGCGGGGGAACGGTGGTCGGGAGGTCCTCGGGGTCGGGGTGTGACAATAACCAACCAATTTTGACCTACCAATCTTTTCAAACAATAAGCCCAAGGCCTTATGAGATACTACATGGATTAAAGCATCCCAGAGGTATTCATGCTTGTATTCATGCTTTGCAATATTGAGGCTCGTCTCAAATGATGCTACAATCTCGTTCACCGTAGAAATAATCATCAAATAAATTAATTACCAAACGGAGACAAAATTATTGACCGATGACCGTAGATATCTTTTTAAACTTGAGTATGATCCTTTGACCCGGTTCGTAGTGATTGTGCCATAATGCTTTACCATGTTCATCCATGCTAAGATGAATTGTTCTTTATGTGGTTCTAGCCAAGTATCTTTGATATAAGAAATTCATGTCGGGTTAATCGTCTCCCACTTTTGTTTGAATATGTATCATGCTGTGTCGTAGCTGTCTGTAGTACTTGCTCGCCAAACAAGACTCCAATCACTGTAGAATTCTTTGAAGCAAAGCTGGTCGATTTACCGTCCACATTTTTAAAATTTTCTCTTGCATTGAGCTTGGATATTTCGATTTATATACCAAGTGTATAGTAGTCTATGCACATGAGAAAATACAATATCTATAGCATTTATCAGCGCATATTCTCTGTCGGTAACAAAAATAGAGGGCTATTTATATCCTGTGTAAAGGGATTATAGTTTCCTCACGCCCCAGTCCCAAAAATACATGGAACTAGGCCACGTGGCAATAGCCAGCTGACACATCTCCGAGGATATCCCAATTTAATGGATCCTAACGAAGAGTGCTACGCTATCCTAAAATACTAACATGTCACATGACAATAAATCAACAGGTAACTAATCTTATCCATAATGTAAACTGCAAGATTAATAATAAACTGCTGGAAGATAAAGGCCAGTCTCAAGATATCATAGTACAACCAATGATGTCTGGTGGGAACAAACCCACTACTATGACAAAAGAAAGTACTGAAATAAAAGATGAACGATGAAGACTAAGGCATCAGCTGACTAGATAATAATGCTTCCAATCCTAGGCAGTAGGCCTACCAAGTGATCACAGAAACTCCGAAGGTAGAACCTCTAACTCCTCTACAGTAGCGAATCTCGTCTCCTATCATGGGTCGTATACTGTGGGGTAGTAGGCCTCATCCAAATCTGAAAAGGTACCAGGTCCTCAGAGGGACGTAACAAGATATATAGAAGCATGCCATATATAAATACTGAATAAAATAAACACAATAAAGGGTGTGCTAACCAATCTAAGTGAATGCAATATGAGGACAACTTTGGTACGTATGGGTAGGTGTAGGCATAACGTCCAACACCCTGAAGAGCGTGGCAGCAGTACAGTATATCGGCCATATCGCTTCGAAGAACGTGGCAGCAGTACAGTATATCGGCCATATTGCTCCTAAGAATGTGGCAGCAGTGTAAAGTGAGTCATTGGATCCGTAGCTCCTCTGGATACTACGGACTCCAATGGGTGTATCCCATACGCCTACTAATGTCCTCCCCGCCCAATGTAGATACGCAAGTCGAATACTCGACGTGCATACCACGTATCTATATGCCAAGTCTCTACCAATATACTATAACCTGAACTACATACTAACTGTGATGTAGGTTACATGTAACGATAGCTAGTCGAGTACGCAAACCCGTATCCCAATATAAATATGTCTATGTGAACGTGTAAGGTGTCAGGTCTCAGATGATAACAGGGTATCATCCAATGGGTGAGTCTGCTAATGACTAGGCCAAGTATACAATCATTGACGTATCCGTCGAATGCACCCGAGTTAATCTAGGATGCGCACAGTTGTATAAAAATAAAAGCAACAAAAATATAATACAACAATGCATAATTTAAATCAGACAGTAAATATGGCAAGGTATCTTGCCTAGATCCTGAACTTATGAATGCCAGAAGCTGGTTCCTGCAGTGTCTCCTGGCTGATCCAAAGGTCCTAAACACAAATATAATATAACAATCTTATATCAAACGCTAAACATTAATTGTACACGGCTACAACGCGATGCTTGAATATTATCGTAAGTTCTCGTCTGTTCGAATATAGCGTCACATGTGTGCTTAGCTAAAGAGCACACGTGTTCTGTGCTCGATCATCCTGGCCCTTGAGATAATAATTTCAAGTTACGGTCTGACCACGATCGCTGTTCTGTGCTAACACACGTTCCTTGGTTTCTATGTTCAGTACACGTGGTCTATGTACAGGTTTTTAGGGTGGAAACGCTATGTCTTGATGTTATGCCTCACAATTTAGGGTTTGCTTGTAAATACACAGATTCTAAACCTTATTATTCATTAATCCAATTTACACATAATTAGGGTTGTGTCCGATATCAATATTTCTTGATACGTCGATACGACGCTACGATATTAACATGAAGAAACGGGATTTGATGTGGTTACCTCTACGTGGCTTGCTCGGACAGGGTCTGCTCTCATCGAGGCATACTCCGGCGAGGTGGCAGCGACTCTGACGAGACTGTAGCAGCGGCGGCGAGACTATAGCAGGTGCGGCAGCGGCAGCAATGCACGGGGGGGTCGGGTTGGCGCTGGCAACTCGTCGTGTGACGGGGGCTGGGTTGGTCGGCTGAAGGGGCAGCGGCAGCGGATGTAGGTGGCTGAAGGGCGGCTGTAAAACCCCTAATTTTTTAAAAATTATATTTATTATTTTTATTAATAATTAATAATTTAATTATGGTAATTATGTGCTAAATAGGAGAAATAGATTTTTAATATTTTTTATTTTAGGTGTTCGGGCACTTAGAGGATTTATGGGACCATCAAAAATTTTTCAAAATTTATTCCATGTAGGAGACCCCTTGAGCAGTTGCTAGCCTAACGATGTGCATTACCCTAATCTATAAATTTTCTTATGAGAATATATATAATATATATGTATACACAAATATGTATATATATATGTATATATATATTAAGAAAAGAATAGATTAAGAAAAGAATTATTTAATAAGAAGTATTAAATAATAATAATAATATTAATAATAATAAGCAACTACTATTCCTCTTTAGCCTTGCAATTCGTTTGCAGCAACTTAGCTTTACTATTCCCATCCTTTAGTAATCCTTCTAAGGACCCGCCCTCCTTTCGTCAGCAACAAAATTCCAGGACCCGCCTTCAGCCATTGGTCCAGACCCCTTTGCCGACCCTTTTGCACGAGACCAAATCATCCATCCCTCTCTTCCTATATTCCCTCTCTTCCTATATTAATATATATATATATATATATATTTCTCTCCCAAAAATCCTAACCTAAATTTCCAGACCTCCTCTTCCCATCTAGAACCGTTACCGCAGCCAGAGAAGCCCCACCAAGCCATCCAACCATCCCGACGACGCCGACCTCGCATCCTGCAGAATCCCACTCGAAGCACCTTCGCTTCGGAGTGATTTTCCGTCGACTCGCTCAACCAAACGCTGTTCCGTTTTCATAGGTATGATCATCCCTTAACCCTCTCCAATATTTGTTTTATAGCCAACCTCGGAAAATATGTGCCCCTAGGTGAAAAACAGCGTCCAAAGTGGACGGACAGACCCAATTCTGGAATCGCAGAATTCCAGAATGACCACCCATATTGTCGAGTTCGTATCTCCCACCACAGAGATCCAAATTCGGTAATTCTTTTTGATACCTGTAGAATACTTAACCTAGTTTATTTTTTGTTAAATAATCCTATGCTATTAGTTGTTGTGGACATAGTTAAATTCGTCACAAAACTGCACGCACCCACTTTCTCCAGTTTTCCAAAAGTTGGAAAACGGAGCACGCCCCGCCAAACTGGACCGCCCCGCCGTGTGCCAAGTATACCGAATGGTGCACGCAGCATAACCGGACACGTGAAAATTCGTGGGGACTGATTCGGACGCGTGTGCGTGCCAGAATCAGGCCGTATCCGCGGACACATTTTATGTCACAACTTTTGTGGAACTCGCGCGTATTTTGTGCACGCTTGTCAGATTACGACGAAACTTACACCACTGGACTCGTGGTAACGCGCTGGTCCTGTGACCCAATTTTCACGCAATTCTGAGACGGTTGACCAGATCGCCAATTGGCGGGCCCTACAGTTGACTTTTTGGACAAAATTGTGTTCGGCCCATCGGAATCCACATTTGGACATACCGTTGGGTTCGTAGTGACATTTAGAGTTGTTTGACCTATAGTTTGTCCCATTTAGAGACTGTTACCCTTGGCACGCTTTTCGGTGCAAAGTGGGCCACGTGTGGACCCCACTTTTACCCGAAATTACCGTTTTGCCCCTGTGTCCAAATTGGACGAAAGGGAAGTGCTTTTTAGCTATTTTGCTTATTCTAGAAATGTTGGTGATATTTATTTTAGCATCTGGAGATATTTGTTCTGCGGCCATAGCTTTTGATCCTGTGCGTTTGACTTCTGGACAGTACACCTTGCAGCTTTCTTACCAGGCAAGATACCTTGCCAAATTATTACAGTACCTTTACATGCTATTTATATTTCTTTATATTTATTATATTTCTGTTTAGTCTTGCATGTGTAGTTTTCTTTCAGTCATTACTATATATTAGATATGTTGGCACACACATGACACTTAGTATCATAGAGGAAAATCATTAGGCATATGGGCTTTTAACCACTCTGGTAACACCATAGTCACTAGCACGCACTATGGTGGGTCGTGTCCGATGGTCGCTACCCCCGAGGTATGTCGATTGATGGAGTCCGAGGGTCGCTACCCCCGAGGTATGTCGGCTGATGATGTTCATGGACGAGTGCTTGAGTTGTGAGGCTTAGATCGAGTAGACTACCCTTGCCCATACGTCGAAAAGTTGTCCTCATTTGCATTCATATAGATTATCTTGTACAGCGTACTTATTATTTTTAAATTATATGCATGCTTACTGTATTCAAGTTGGCTCGTATTTTCTGTATCTTGTTACGTCCCTCTGAGGACCTGGTCCTCTGCCAGGTGTATCTGCTCTTGAGTATTTGCAGGAGTACGGGCCTGGACCTGACGCATTCCTTTCTGCCGAGGAGGTCTTACCTTTTGAGCATCGTTGATTATCTAGCGATGGATTCATTTAGCTGATACACTTCTATCTTCACATTATTTTATATTGGAGATTTTATACTCCTCTCTCATTTTAGTTTTGGATATAGTCTTTGGTAGTGGATTTGTCTCCACCCGACTATTATTTTGGATATTTTAGACTCCTTATTCTAGTTAGTATTTCTTTTCTATGACTTGTTGTGTGGATGAGATTAGCATATCTGTGACTTGTGACATTGTATATACCACATGTGAGTTTATATTCATATTACAGCGTACGTATGGGTTATAGTTTTCATATATTGGAGTTGCCATAACCATGCGGCTGGCATGCTTACGTGTTCCTAGTCCTGCGTATTTAGGACTGGGGCGTGACATGTTTTTGTGGTGGCCCATGCAGGTCGAGTTAGCCGTTTCGGTTACGTAACTGTTCCGAGCGGGCCTGCACCTAGGATTAGAATTTTAGATCTCATCCACACTTGACTATAACTTACCTTCCTTCTAACATGTCCTACTTAAGTTCTTGCATCCCGCTTGATTCATGTACTCTTCTTAATCCTTCGTCCATCTCTTGTAGAGAGATGAATTTGAATAACGGGCATGCCACCACCGGAGACAACACGTCTCCAGGGGACGAAGACCAACCACTAGGAGTGACCTCAACACCACCTCTTCTTCCCGGACCGGATGGACCGACTAGCAACCCAATTCCATCAACCCCCTCCACGATACCTAATGGGATATTTCCAGCTCCACTAGCACCGCAGGATGGCCAGACACAGCTGTTCCAATTCTTCCAGATGATAATGCAGGAACAAAGGCAGCAGGCAGCCGAGCAGAGGCAGCAAACAGCAGAGCAAAGGCTAGAATTTCTGGCAGCGCTTGAGAGAATGGCTGCACTAGCCCCTGCACCAACCCAGGCACTAGTTTCAGTACCACAAGCTCGGGTTGGTTCAGTCAAGGACTTTGTGCAGATGGGCCCTAAGCCATATAAGGGTAATAAGAGTCCAGAGGAGACCACGAACTGGATTGCCAATACCAAGAAGTTGTTAGAGGCATCACAATTACCTTCTGACCTATGGATGATAGGCGTGAGGACTCAGTTAAAAGGCAACGCGCATCACTGATGGAAATCAATGGAGCGCCAGTTGGGTACGCGTCAGACTTGGGAACAATTCTTGGAATGCTTTGAGAGGAAGTACTTTCCGGATACTGTGAGGGACGCATTGTACGATCAGTTCCTCCATCTAGAGCAAGAGGACAAGATGGTTGATGAGTATGATGCAGAATTTAGCCGTCTCAGTAAGTATGGCACAGTCCTAATACCTAATGACTTAGAGAAGGCTAAGAGGTTTCACCGTGGGCTGACTCGGGAGCTCCAGCACTACACTAGCTCCCAGTCCCGGATCTCTTATGCCGAGCTATTGACAGAGGCCAGGATCCAGGAGGCCATCAGCAAGGAAAACGGAATTCAACAAAGAAGTCACCAAGGACCAGTAAGGATACAACAAGGAGGACCCATTCGACACCCTTTGACACACCAGCAATCAGATAGTGCTGCACCTTATCCAACCAAGGAGCTCCGTACTTGTCACTATTGTGGAAGGACAGGTCATATTCTAAGAGACTGTCATCGTCGATTGGGGTTGTGCATGATATGTGGATCAAGTCACCATCAAGCCCGAGAATGTCCTAAACAGAACCAGAGACCTATGGCATTAGAATCAGAAACACCGCATACACCCTCAAGTATAGAAGACCAAAGGGACCCACCACTGCTTCTACAGTCTGCACAAATAGAGGGGACTAGACCCCAGTTGAATAACCAAGGACAAGGCCAAGCACTCATTATGACAAGTATGGGAGAGCAGACACAGGAAGCCGTAGATACAGGTACGACCTTTTAGTTATAATTATCTTTGCATACTCATAACCCCATTATGACACAAGCTCTTAGATGCACAAATAGATATAGAATTATATATATGGTAGCCTAGCAGTTATGAGGATATATTTCTATTCTATCCAGATGGCATACACGCGATGCTAATGGATGACGGGAGTAGCAGTAGTAGTATTCTTCCCCTATCCTTATCTTGCCCTCTTGGGTGACTCACCTCCTCCTTTTATATTCATTCCTTATCTCGTGCATAACTCTTCCTATCATAGTTATATCTTTCGTGCCATTATGAATTGTTTGATATCAACCTCACCCCTATTTTGATAGTTAAACATAAATGTGTTAGCAATGCTTGATAACTAAGGATGAGTTCTTAATATATATATACACTATAGCAATATCTGTATTCTTTAGTAGTTTAACCCTTAAGTAGCACCATGTAGCCTAGTAGAAATTGTTAGATCATTTGAGCTAGATCATACCCCTAATAGTTAGTCAAGACCTTAAGTGTTCCCTAAAACTTAGACTATGCCTAGGAAAGAGTTGAAGGCACTTGTTACGAACTGATGACTATGATAAATCGCTGGCAAGGTAGCGACAGTTGCCGCCAGACGATTATAGTAGAGTAGTCGAATTACTTGCAGCCATACTGGCCAGGTGGCGAGGCAGTATTAGACTATGATACTTGACAGTTATGGGAAAAAGTCATAGTTATGAGATTCCAGACAGGTATCCCAAGATTCTTGACCCAATAAATATAATTGCCTTACAATCTAGACAATAGCTTCAAAGAATGTGACTACTAGTAGAAATTTTGTAAGTTGGGTAGTGTAGACGAGTTAGAGGATGATAAAGTAGTTGATGGACAATAGATGAGAAAGTGTTAGAATGGCAGACCATGAGTTTTAGGAGTCCTACTAGATACCAATGTAGTGTAGTAGCTATAGTTATCATTATGAATATGGGTTAGTGTCAATTTTGAGGACGAAATTTTTGTAAGTTGGGTAGAATGTAAAACCCCTAATTTTTTAAAAATTATATTTATTATTTTTATTATTAATTAATAATTTAATTATGGTAATTATGTGCTAAATAGGAGAAATAGATTTTTAATATTTTTTTATTTTAGGTGTTCGGGCACTTAGAGGATTTATGGGACCATCAGAAATTTTTTGAAATTTATTCCATGTAGGAGACCCCTTGAGCAGTTGCTAGCCTAACGATGTGCATTACCCTAATCTATAAATTTTCTTATGAGAATATATATAATATATATGTATACACAAATATGTATATATATATGTATATATATATTAAGAAAAGAATAGATTAAGAAAAGAATTATTTAATAAGAAGTATTAAATAATAATAATAATATTAATAATAATAAGCAACTACTATTCCTCTTTAGCCTTGCAATTCGTTTGCAGCAACTTAGCTTTACTATTCCCATCCTTTAGTAATCCTTCTAAGGACCCGCCCTCCTTTCGTCAGCAACAAAATTTCAGGACCCGCCTTCAGCCATTGGTCCAGACCCCTTTGCCGACCCTTTTGCACGAGACCAAATCATCCATCCCTCTCTTCCTATATTCCCTCTCTTCCTATATTAATATATATATATATATATATTTCTCTCCCAAAAACCCTAACCTAAATTTCCAGACCTCCTCTTCCCATCTAGAGCCGTCACCGCAGCCAGAGAAGCCCCACCAAGCCATCCAACCATCCCGACGACGCCGACCTCGGATCCTGCAGAATCCCACTCGAAGCACCTTCGCTTCGGAGTAATTTTCCGTCGACTCGCTCAACCAAACGCTGTTCCGTTTTCATAGATATGATCATCCCTTAACCCTCTCCAATATTTGTTTTATAGCCAACCTCGGAAAACGTGTGCCCCTGAGTGAAAAATAGCGTCCAAAGTGGACGGACAGACCCAATTCTGGAATCGCAGAATTCCAGAATGACCACCCATATTGCCGAGTTCGTATCTCCCACCACAGAGATCCGAATTCGGTGATTCTTTTTGATACCTGTAGAATACTTGACCTAGTTTATTTTCTGTTAAATAACCCTATGCTATTAGTTGCTGTGGACATAGTTAAATTCGTCACAAAACTGCGCGCACCCACTTTCTCCAGTTTTCCAAAAGTTGGAAAACGGAGTACGCCCCGCCAAACTGGACCGCCCCGCCGTGTGCCAAGTGTACCGAATGGTGCACGCAGCATAACCGGATACGTGAAATTTTGTGGGGATTGATTCGGACGCGTGTGCGTGCCGGAATCAGGCCGTATCCGCGGACATATTTTATGTCGCAACTTTTGTGGAACTCGCGCATATTTTGTGCACGCTTGTCAGATTACGACGAAACTTACACCACTGGACTCGTGGTAACGCGCTGGTCCTGTGACCCAATTTTTACGCAATTCTGAGACGGTTGACCAGATCGCCAATTGGCGGGCCCCACAATTGACTTTTTGGACAAAATTGTGTTCGGCCCATCGGAATCCACATTTGGATATACCGTTGGGTTCGTAGTGACATTTAGAGTTGTTTGACCTATAGTTTGTCCCATTTAGAGTCTGTTATCCTTGGCACGCTTTTCGGTGCAAAGTGGGCCACGTGTGGACCCCACTTTTACCCGAAATTACCGTTTTGCCCCTGTGTCCAAATTGGACGAAAGGGAAGTGCTTTTTAGCTATTTTGCTTATTCTATAAACGTTGGTGATATTTATTTTAGCATCTGGAGATATTTGTTCTGCGGCCATAGCTTTTGATCCTGTGCGTTTGACTTCTGGACAGTACACCTTGCAGCTTTCTTACCAGGCAAGATACCTTGCCAAATTATTACAGTACCTTTACATGCTATTTATATTTCTTTATATTTATTATATTTCTGTTTAGTCTTGCATGTGTAGTTTTCTTTCAGTCATTACTATATATTAGATATGTTGGCACACACATGACACTTAGTATCATAGAGGAAAATCATTAGGCATATGGGCTTTTAACCACTCTGGTAACACCATAGTCACTAGCACGCACTATGGTGGGTCGTGTCCGATGGTCGCTACCCCCGAGGTATGTCGATTGATGGAGTCCGAGGGTCGCTACCCCCGAGGTATGTCGGCTGATGATGTTCATGGACGAGTGCTTGAGTTGTGAGGCTTAGATCGAGTAGACTACCCTTGCCCATACGTCGAAAAGTTGTCCTCATTTGCATTCATATAGATTATCTTGTACAGCGTACTTATTATTTTTAAATTATATGCATGCTTACTGTATTCAAGTTGGCTCGTATTTTCTGTATCTTGTTACGTCCCTCTGAGGACCTGGTCCTCTGCCAGGTGTATCTGCTCTTGAGTATTTGCAGGAGTACGGGCCTGGACCTGACGCATTCCTTTCTGCCGAGGAGGTCTTACCTTTTGAGCATCGTTGATTATCTAGCGATGGATTCATTTAGCTGATACACTTCTATCTTCACATTATTTTATATTGGAGATTTTATACTCCTCTCTCATTTTAGTTTTGGATATAGTCTTTGGTAGTGGATTTGTCTCTACCCGACTATTATTTTGGATATTTTAGACTCCTTATTCTAGTTAGTATTTCTTTTCTATGACTTGTTGTGTGGATGAGATTAGCATATCTGTGACTTGTGACATTGTATATACCACATGTGAGTTTATATTCATATTACAGCGTACGTATGGGTTATGGTTTTCATATATTAGAGTTGCCATAACCATGCGGCTGGCATGCTTACGTGTTCCTAGTCCTGCGTATTTAGGACTGGGGCGTGACATGTTTTTGTGGTGGCCCATGCAGGTCGAGTTAGCCGTTTCGGTTACGTAACTGTTCCGAGCGGGCCTGCACCTAGGATTAGAATTTTAGATCTCATCCACACTTGACTATAACTTACCTTCCTTCTAACATGTCCTACTTAAGTTCTTGCATCCCGCTTGATTCATGTACTCTTCTTAATCCTTCGTCCATCTCTTGTAGAGAGATGAATTTGAATAACGGGCATGCCACCACCGGAGACAACACGTCTCCAGGGGACGAAGACCAACCACTAGGAGTGACCTCAACACCACCTCTTCTTCCCGGACCGGATGGACCGACTAGCAACCCAATTCCATCAACCCCCTCCACGATACCTAATGGGATATTTCCAGCTCCACTAGCACCGCAGGATGGCCAGACACAGCTGTTCCAATTCTTCCAGATGATAATGCAGGAACAAAGGCAGCAGGCAGCCGAGCAGAGGCAGCAAACAGCAGAGCAAAGGCTAGAATTTCTGGCAGCGCTTGAGAGAATGGCTGCACTAGCCCCTGCACCAACCCAGGCACTAGTTTCAGTACCACAAGCTCGGGTTGGTTCAGTCAAGGACTTTGTGCAGATGGGCCCTAAGCCATATAAGGGTAATAAGAGTCCAGAGGAGACCACGAACTGGATTGCCAATACCAAGAAGTTGTTAGAGGCATCACAATTACCTTCTGACCTATGGATGATAGGCGTGAGGACTCAGTTAAAAGGCAACGCGCATCACTGATGGAAATCAATGGAGCGCCAGTTGGGTACGCGTCAGACTTGGGAACAATTCTTGGAATGCTTTGAGAGGAAGTACTTTCCGGATACTGTGAGGGACGCATTGTACGATCAGTTCCTCCATCTAGAGCAAGAGGACAAGACGGTTGATGAGTATGATGCAGAATTTAGCCGTCTCAGTAAGTATGGCACAGTCCTAATACCTAATGACTTAGAGAAGGCTAAGAGGTTTCACCGTGGGCTGACTCGGGAGCTCCAGCACTACACTAGCTCCCAGTCCCGGATCTCTTATGCCGAGCTATTGACAGAGGCCAGGATCCAGGAGGCCATCAGCAAGGAAAACAGAATTCAACAAAGAAGTCACCAAGGACCAGTAAGGATACAACAAGGAGGACCCATTCGACACCCTTTGACACACCAGCAATCAGATAGTGCTGCACCTTATCCAACCAAGGAGCTCCGTACTTGTCACTATTGTGGAAGGACAGGTCATATTCTAAGAGACTGTCATCATCGATTGGGGTTGTGCATGATATGTGGATCAAGTCACCATCAAGCCCGAGAATGTCCTAAACAGAACCAGAGACCTATGGCATTAGAATCAGAAACACCGCATACACCCTCAAGTATAGAAGACCAAAGGGACCCACCACTGCTTCTACAGTCTGCACAAATAGAGGGGACTAGACCCCAGTTGAATAACCAAGGACAAGGCCAAGCACTCATTATGACAAGTATGGGAGAGCAGACACAGGAAGCCGTAGATACAGGTACGACCTTTTAGTTATAATTATCTTTGCATACTCATAACCCCATTATGACACAAGCTCTTAGATGCACAAATAGATATAGAATTATATATATGGTAGCCTAGCAGTTATGAGGATATATTTCTATTCTATCCAGATGGCATACACGCGATGCTAATGGATGACGGGAGTAGCAGTAGTAGTATTCTTCCCCTATCCTTATCTTGCCCTCTTGGGTGACTCACCTCCTCCTTTTATATTCATTCCTTATCTCGTGCATAACTCTTCCTATCATAGTTATATCTTTCGTGCCATTATGAATTGTTTGATATCAACCTCACCCCTATTTTGATAGTTAAACATAAATGTGTTAGCAATGCTTGATAACTAAGGATGAGTTCTTAATATATATATACACTATAGCAATATCTGTATTCTTTAGTAGTTTAACCCTTAAGTAGCACCATGTAGCCTAGTAGAAATTGTTAGATCATTTGAGCTAGATCATACCCCTAATAGTTAGTCAAGACCTTAAGTGTTCCCTAAAACTTAGACTATGCCTAGGAAAGAGTTGAAGGCACTTGTTACGAACTGATGACTATGATAAATCGCTGGCAAGGTAGCGACAGTTGCCGCCAGACGATTATAGTAGAGTAGTCGAATTACTTGCAGCCATACTGGCCAGGTGGCGAGGCAGTATTAGACTATGATACTTGACAGTTATGGGAAAAAGTCATAGTTATGAGATTCCAGACAGGTATCCCAAGATTCTCGACCCAATAAATATAATTGCCTTACAATCTAGACAATAGCTTCAAAGAATGTGACTACTAGTAGAAATTTTGTAAGTTGGGTAGTGTAGACGAGTTAGAGGATGATAAAGTAGTTGATGGACAATAGATGAGAAAGTGTTAGAATGGCAGACCATGAGTTTTAGGAGTCCTACTAGATACCAATGTAGTGTAGTAGCTATAGTTATCATTATGAATATGGGTTAGTGTCAATTTTGAGGACGAAATTTTTGTAAGTTGGGTAGAATGTAAAACCCCTAATTTTTTAAAAATTATATTTATTATTTTTATTATTAATTAATAATTTAATTATGGTAATTATGTGCTAAATAGGAGAAATAGATTTTTAATATTTTTTTATTTTAGGTGTTCGGGCACTTAGAGGATTTATGGGACCATCAGAAATTTTTTGAAATTTATTCCATGTAGGAGACCCCTTGAGCAGTTGCTAGCCTAACGATGTGCATTACCCTAATCTATAAATTTTCTTATGAGAATATATATAATATATATGTATACACAAATATGTATATATATATGTATATATATATTAAGAAAAGAATAGATTAAGAAAAGAATTATTTAATAAGAAGTATTAAATAATAATAATAATATTAATAATAATAAGCAACTACTATTCCTCTTTAGCCTTGCAATTCGTTTGCAGCAACTTAGCTTTACTATTCCCATCCTTTAGTAATCCTTCTAAGGACCCGCCCTTCTTTCGTCAGCAACAAAATTTCAGGACCCGCCTTCAGCCATTGGTCCAGACCCCTTTGCCGACCCTTTTGCACGAGACCAAATCATCCATCCCTCTCTTCCTATATTCCCTCTCTTCCTATATTAATATATATATATATATATATTTCTCTCCCAAAAACCCTAACCTAAATTTCCAGACCTCCTCTTCCCATCTAGAGCCGTCACCGCAGCCAGAGAAGCCCCACCAAGCCATCCAACCATCCCGACGACGCCGACCTCGGATCCTGCAGAATCCCACTCGAAGCACCTTCGCTTCGGAGTAATTTTCCGTCGACTCGCTCAACCAAACGCTGTTCCGTTTTCATAGATATGATCATCCCTTAACCCTCTCCAATATTTGTTTTATAGCCAACCTCGAAAAACGTGTGCCCCTGAGTGAAAAATAGCGTCCAAAGTGGACGGACAGACCCAATTCTGGAATCGCAGAATTCCAGAATGACCACCCATATTGCCGAGTTCGTATCTCCCACCACAGAGATCCGAATTCGGTGATTCTTTTTGATACCTGTAGAATACTTGACCTAGTTTATTTTCTGTTAAATAACCCTATGCTATTAGTTGCTGTGGACATAGTTAAATTCGTCACAAAACTGCGCGCACCCACTTTCTCCAGTTTTCCAAAAGTTGGAAAACGGAGTACGCCCCGCCAAACTGGACCGCCCCGCCGTGTGCCAAGTGTACCGAATGGTGCACGCAGCATAACCGGATACGTGAAATTTTGTGGGAATTGATTCGGACGCGTGTGCGTGCCGGAATCAGGCCGTATCCGCGGACATATTTTATGTCGCAACTTTTGTGGAACTCGCGTATATTTTGTGCACGCTTGTCAGATTACGACGAAACTTACACCACTGGACTCGTGGTAACGCGCTGGTCCTGTGACCCAATTTTTACGCAATTCTGAGACGGTTGACCAGATCGCCAATTGGCGGGCCCCACAATTGACTTTTTGGACAAAATTGTGTTCGGCCCATCGGAATCCACATTTGGATATACCGTTGGGTTCGTAGTGACATTTAGAGTTGTTTGACCTATAGTTTGTCCCATTTAGAGTCTGTTATCCTTGGCACGCTTTTCGGTGCAAAGTGGGCCACGTGTGGACCCCACTTTTACCCGAAATTACCGTTTTGCCCCTGTGTCCAAATTGGACGAAAGGGAAGTGCTTTTTAGCTATTTTGCTTATTCTAGAAACGTTGGTGATATTTATTTTAGCATCTGGAGATATTTGTTCTGCGGCCATAGCTTTTGATCCTGTGCGTTTGACTTCTGGACAGTACACCTTGCAGCTTTCTTACCAGGCAAGATACCTTGCCAAATTATTACAGTACCTTTACCTTTACATGCTATTTATATTTCTTTATATTTATTATATTTCTGTTTAGTCTTGCATGTGTAGTTTTCTTTCAGTCATTACTATATATTAGATATGTTGGCACACACATGACACTTAGTATCATAGAGGAAAATCATTAGGCATATGGGCTTTTAACCACTCTGGTAACACCATAGTCACTAGCACGCACTATGGTGGGTCGTGTCCGATGGTCGCTACCCCCGAGGTATGTCGATTGATGGAGTCCGAGGGTCGCTACCCCCGAGGTATGTCGGCTGATGATGTTCATGGACGAGTGCTTGAGTTGTGAGGCTTAGATCGAGTAGACTACCCTTGCCCATACGTCGAAAAGTTGTCCTCATTTGCATTCATATAGATTATCTTGTACAGCGTACTTATTATTTTTAAATTATATGCATGCTTACTGTATTCAAGTTGGCTCGTATTTTCTGTATCTTGTTACGTCCCTCTGAGGACCTGGTCCTCTGCCAGGTGTATCTGCTCTTGAGTATTTGCAGGAGTACGGGCCTGGACCTGACGTATTCCTTTCTGCCGAGGAGGTCTTACCTTTTGAGCATCGTTGATTATCTAGCGATGGATTCATTTAGCTGATACACTTCTATCTTCACATTATTTTATATTGGAGATTTTATACTCCTCTCTCATTTTAGTTTTGGATATAGTCTTTGGTAGTGGATTTGTCTCCACCCGACTATTATTTTGGATATTTTAGACTCCTTATTCTAGTTAGTATTTCTTTTCTATGACTTGTTGTGTGGATGAGATTAGCATATCTGTGACTTGTGACATTGTATATACCACATGTGAGTTTATATTCATATTACAGCGTACGTATGGGTTATGGTTTTCATATATTGGAGTTGCCATAACCATGCGGCTGGCATGCTTACGTGTTCCTAGTCCTGCGTATTTAGGACTGGGGCGTGACATGTTTTTGTGGTGGCCCATGCAGGTCGAGTTAGCCGTTTCGGTTACGTAACTGTTCCGAGCGGGCCTGCACCTAGGATTAGAATTTTAGATCTCATCCACACTTGACTATAACTTACCTTCCTTCTAACATGTCCTACTTAAGTTCTTGCATCCCGCTTGATTCATGTACTCTTCTTAATCCTTCGTCCATCTCTTGTAGAGAGATGAATTTGAATAACGGGCATGCCACCACCGGAGACAACACGTCTCCAGGGGACGAAGACCAACCACTAGGAGTGACCTCAACACCACCTCTTCTTCCCGGACCGGATGGACCGACTAGCAACCCAATTCCATCAACCCCCTCCACGATACCTAATGGGATATTTCCAGCTCCACTAGCACCGCAGGATGGCCAGACACAGCTGTTCCAATTCTTGCAGATGATAATGCAGGAACAAAGGCAGCAGGCAGCCGAGCAGAGGCAGCAAACAGCAGAGCAAAGGCTAGAATTTCTGGCAGCGCTTGAGAGAATGGCTGCACTAGCCCCTGCACCAACCCAGGCACTAGTTTCAGTACCACAAGCTCGGGTTGGTTCAGTCAAGGACTTTGTGCAGATGGGCCCTAAGCCATATAAGGGTAATAAGAGTCCAGAGGAGACCACGAACTGGATTGCCAATACCAAGAAGTTGTTAGAGGCATCACAATTACCTTCTGACCTATGGATGATAGGCGTGAGGACTCAGTTAAAAGGCAACGCGCATCACTGATGGAAATCAATGGAGCGCCAGTTGGGTACGCGTCAGACTTGGGAACAATTCTTGGAATGCTTTGAGAGGAAGTACTTTCCGGATACTGTGAGGGACGCATTGTACGATCAGTTCCTCCATCTAGAGCAAGAGGACAAGACGGTTGATGAGTATGATACAGAATTTAGCCGTCTCAGTAAGTATGGCACAGTCCTAATACCTAATGACTTAGAGAAGGCTAAGAGGTTTCACCGTGGGCTGACTCGGGAGCTCCAGCACTACACTAGCTCCCAGTCCCGGATCTCTTATGCCGAGCTATTGACAGAGGCCAGGATCCAGGAGGCCATCAGCAAGGAAAACGGAATTCAACAAAGAAGTCACCAAGGACCAGTAAGGATACAACAAGGAGGACCCATTCGACACCCTTTGACACACCAGCAATCAGATAGTGCTGTACCTTATCCAACCAAGGAGCTCCGTACTTGTCACTATTGTGGAAGGACAGGTCATATTCTAAGAGACTGTCATCGTCGATTGGGGTTGTGCATGATATGTGGATCAAGTCACCATCAAGCCCGAGAATGTCCTAAACAGAACCAGAGACCTATGGCATTAGAATCAGAAACACCGCATACACCCTCAAGTATAGAAGACCAAAGGGACCCACCACTGCTTCTACAGTCTGCACAAATAGAGGGGACTAGACCCCAGTTGAATAACCAAGGACAAGGCCAAGCACTCATTATGACAAGTATGGGAGAGCAGACACAGGAAGCCGTAGATACAGGTACGACCTTTTAGTTATAATTATCTTTGCATACTCATAACCCCATTATGACACAAGCTCTTAGATGCACAAATAGATATAGAATTATATATATGGTAGCCTAGCAGTTATGAGGATATATTTCTATTCTATCCAGATGGCATACACGCGATGCTAATGGATGACGGGAGTAGCAGTAGTAGTATTCTTCCCCTATCCTTATCTTGCCCTCTTGGGTGACTCACCTCCTCCTTTTATATTCATTCCTTATCTCGTGCATAACTCTTCCTATCATAGTTATATCTTTCGTGCCATTATGAATTGTTTGATATCAACCTCACCCCTATTTTGATAGTTAAACATAAATGTGTTAGCAATGCTTGATAACTAAGGATGAGTTCTTAATATATATATACACTATAGCAATATCTGTATTCTTTAGTAGTTTAACCCTTAAGTAGCACCATGTAGCCTAGTAGAAATTGTTAGATCATTTGAGCTAGATCATACCCCTAATAGTTAGTCAAGACCTTAAGTGTTCCCTAAAACTTAGACTATGCCTAGGAAAGAGTTGAAGGCACTTGTTACGAACTGATGACTATGATAAATCGCTGGCAAGGTAGCGACAGTTGCCGCCAGACGATTATAGTAGAGTAGTCGAATTACTTGCAGCCATACTGGCCAGGTGGCGAGGCAGTATTAGACTATGATACTTGACAGTTATGGGAAAAAGTCATAGTTATGAGATTCCAGACAGGTATCCCAAGATTCTCGACCCAATAAATATAATTGCCTTACAATCTAGACAATAGCTTCAAAGAATGTGACTACTAGTAGAAATTTTGTAAGTTGGGTAGTGTAGACGAGTTAGAGGATGATAAAGTAGTTGATGGACAATAGATGAGAAAGTGTTAGAATGGCAGACCATGAGTTTTAGGAGTCCTACTAGATACCAATGTAGTGTAGTAGCTATAGTTATCATTATGAATATGGGTTAGTGTCAATTTTGAGGACGAAATTTTTGTAAGTTGGGTAGAATGTAAAACCCCTAATTTTTTAAAAATTATATTTATTATTTTTATTATTAATTAATAATTTAATTATGGTAATTATGTGCTAAATAGGAGAAATAGATTTTTAATATTTTTTTATTTTAGGTGTTCGGGCACTTAGAGGATTTATGGGACCATCAGAAATTTTTTGAAATTTATTCCATGTAGGAGACCCCTTGAGCAGTTGCTAGCCTAACGATGTGCATTACCCTAATCTATAAATTTTCTTATGAGAATATATATAATATATATGTATACACAAATATGTATATATATATGTATATATATATTAAGAAAAGAATAGATTAAGAAAAGAATTATTTAATAAGAAGTATTAAATAATAATAATAATATTAATAATAATAAGCAACTACTATTCCTCTTTAGCCTTGCAATTCGTTTGCAGCAACTTAGCTTTACTATTCCCATCCTTTAGTAATCCTTCTAAGGACCCGCCCTCCTTTCGTCAGCAACAAAATTTCAGGACCCGCCTTCAGCCATTGGTCCAGACCCCTTTGCCGACCCTTTTGCACGAGACCAAATCATCCATCCCTCTCTTCCTATATTCCCTCTCTTCCTATATTAATATATATATATATATATTTCTCTCCCAAAAACCCTAACCTAAATTTTCAGACCTCCTCTTCCCATCTAGAGCCGTCACCGCAGCCAGAGAAGCCCCACCAAGCCATCCAACCATCCCGACGACGCCGACCTCGGATCCTGCAGAATCTCACTCGAAGCACCTTCGCTTCGGAGTAATTTTCCGTCGACTCGCTCAACCAAACGCTGTTCCGTTTTCATAGATATGATCATCCCTTAACCCTCTCCAATATTTGTTTTATAGCCAACCTCGGAAAACGTGTGCCCCTGAGTGAAAAATAGCGTCCAAAGTGGACGGACAGACCCAATTCTGGAATCGCAGAATTCCAGAATGACCACCCATATTGCCGAGTTCGTATCTCCCACCACAGAGATCCGAATTCGGTGATTCTTTTTGATACCTGTAGAATACTTGACCTAGTTTATTTTCTGTTAAATAACCCTATGCTATTAGTTGCTGTGGACATAGTTAAATTCGTCACAAAACTGCGCGCACCCACTTTCTCCAGTTTTCCAAAAGTTGGAAAACGGAGTACGCCCCGCCAAACTGGACCGCCCCGCCGTGTGCCAAGTGTACCGAATGGTGCACGCAGCATAACCGGATACGTGAAATTTTGTGGGGATTGATTCGGACGCGTGTGCGTGCCGGAATCAGGCCGTATCCGCGGACATATTTTATGTCGCAACTTTTGTGGAACTCGCACATATTTTGTACACGCTTGTCAGATTACGACGAAACTTACACCACTGGACTCGTGGTAACGCGCTGGTCCTGTGACCCAATTTTCACGCAATTCTGAGACGGTTGACCAGATCGCCAATTGGCGGGCCCCACAATTGACTTTTTGGACAAAATTGTGTTCGGCCCATCGGAATCCACATTTGGATATACCGTTGGGTTCGTAGTGACATTTAGAGTTGTTTGACCTATAGTTTGTCCCATTTAGAGTCTGTTATCCTTGGCACGCTTTTCGGTGCAAAGTGGGCCACGTGTGGACCCCACTTTTACCCGAAATTACCGTTTTGCCCCTGTGTCCAAATTGGACGAAAGGGAAGTGCTTTTTAGCTATTTTGCTTATTCTAGAAACGTTGGTGATATTTATTTTAGCATCTGGAGATATTTGTTCTGCGGCCATAGCTTTTGATCCTGTGCGTTTGACTTCTGGACAGTACACCTTGCAGCTTTCTTACCAGGCAAGATACCTTGCCAAATTGTTACAGTATCTTTACATACTATTTATATTTCTTTATATTTATTATATTTCTATTTAGTCTTGCATGTGTAGTTTTCTTTCAGTCATTACTATATATTAGATATGTTGGCACATACATGACACTTAGTATCATAGAGGACAATCATCAGGCGTATGGGCTTTTAACCACTCTGGTAACACCGTAGTCACTAGCACGCACTATGGTGGGTCATGTTCGATGGTCGCTACCCCCGAGGTATGTCGATTGATGGAGTCCGAGGGTCGCTACCCCCGAGGTATGTCGGCTGATGATGTTCATGGACGAGTGCATGAGTTGTGAGGCTTAGATCGAGTAGACTACCCTTGCCCATACGTTAAAAAGTTGTCCTCATTTGCATTTATATAGATTGTCTTGTATAGCGTACTTATTATTTTCAAATTATATGCATGTTTACTGTATTTAAGTTGGCTCGTATTTTCTGTATCTTGTTACGTCCCTCTGAGGACCTGGTCCTCTGCCAGGTGTATCTGCTCTTGAGTATTTGCAGGAGTACGAGCCTGGACCTGACGCATTCCTTTCTGCCGAGGAGGTCTTACCTTCTGAGCATCGTTGATTATCTAGCGATGGATTCTTTTAGCTGATACACTTCTGTCTTCACATTATTTTATATTGGAGATTTTATACTCCTCTCTCATTTTAGTTTTGGATATAGTCTTTGGTAGTGAATTTGTCTCCACCCGACTATTATTTTGGATATTTCAGACTCCTTATTGTAGTTAGTATTTCTTTTCTATGACTTGTTGTGTGGATGAGATTAGCATATCTGTGACTTGTGATATTGTATATACCACATGTGAGTTTATATTTATATTACAACGTACGTATAGGTTATGGTTTCCATATATTGGAGTTGCCATAATCATGCGGCTGGCATGCTTACGTGTTCCTAGTCCTGCGTATTTGGGACTGGGGCGTGACAGCGGCTGCAGGTCGGTTGTGAGGGAGCAGTCGGGTGGATGTATGTGGATGTATGGGGGCAGCCGAGTGGATGTATGGGGGCATCGGGTCGGCTGTGAGGGGGGCAGCCGGGTGGATGTATGGGGGGCGGTCGGCAATGTAGGCGACGGTGGTGGTGATGGTTGGGTGCAAGGGAGGGGGAGTATTCGGCTAGGGTTAGGGTTTTTGTGAGGCTTTGTTGGTTTAGGGTTTTATATGGAGGAAGTTATGTATTTATATAGGGGATGGAGTTTGGGATTGGTCTCGGGGTTTGGGCCGGCCAGGGTCCAAGGATCTAGTTCGGTCAGGTCCAGTTGAGGTGAAATTAGCCATCAATCAATTAACTAATTAAATACTTATTTGTGCAAGGCGAAGTTAATTCATATTGTATAGATATGGATGTACTATGGGCAGAGGGTACTTAAAATCGTCTTACAAAATGTCAATTATCTCGGTTTTCCCCTAGTCTTATTTTTTTTAAATTACACATAATCCCTAATTTGGTTGAGGGGGTTTATAATCTACCCTCCTTAGAGCATTTCGTCCTCGAAATTAAACGTACGCATAACAAGAATTCCTAACTGAATAAATAAAGTGCTAATACGTACCTAGTCCTTCGAAAGGGTGGGGATAGCGCTGTCTAATATCCTTCTCACGTTCCCAAGTCGATTCGCCTGGTGCATGATGTCTCCATGCGACGCGGACTAAGGGAATGGTCTGACCTCGCAGTAACTTCTCACTTCTGTCCAGAATCTCAACAGGCTCCTCTTGGTATGACAAGCTCGGACCGACTGTGATCTTTGAATGGTCAAGTACATGACTCAGATCCGGTATGTATCTCCTCAACTGAGATACGTGGAAGACGTCATGGACTCCTTCCAAAGTCTGCGGCAAGACTAATCTGTAAGCAACCTCTCCGACACGTTCTAACACATCGAATGGCCCGATGTACCTCAGACTCAGCTTTCCTCTGCCTCTGAATCTGATAGTCCCTCGAGTAGGCGAGATCTTTAGGAACACGTGATCTCTAACCTGGAACTCTAAGGGTTATCGATGCGCATTCGCATAATGCTTCTGCATGTCCTGTGCTGCTCGCAGGTGTCCTTGGATCTTCTTCACCTTCTCTACTGTACGAACAACAAACTCTGGTCCGAGAATCTGTCGCTCGCCTATGTCACTCCAATATACTTGGAAACAATATTTCCTTCCGTATAATGCTTCATAAAGAGCCATCTGGATGCTCGCTTGATAGCTGTTGTTGTAGAAAAATTCGACCAGATGCAAATGATCCTCCCATGATCCTCCGAAGTCAAGCATGCACGCTCTTAACATGTCTTCTAACATCTGAATGGTGCGCTCTGACTGGCCATCAGTTTGTGGGTGATACGCTGTGCTAAACTTCAGGCGAGTACCAAGACTCTCCTGCATACTCCGCCAAAAGTAAGACGTAAACCTCGTATCCCTGTCAGACACGATGCTAACTGGCACTCCATGTAGGCGCACAATCTCTCTCATGTACATATCTGCTAAGGCCTCCGTTGATTGCCCAACTCTAAAGGGTAAAAAGTGTGCGGACTTGGTGAGTCTATCCACAATTACCCATACTGCGTTGCGACCACTAGGACTCCTCAAAAAGCCCATAACAAATTCTATGGTGATGTGCTCCCATTTTCACTCTGGTATAGGGAGTGGTTGAAGTAATCCTGCAGATCTCTGATGCTCAGCCTTGACTTGCTGACACACCAGGCACTTGGCCACAAAGCGTGTTATCTTTCTCTTCATTCTGTGCCACCAGTAGTACTGTCTTAAATCCCTGTACATCTTCGTGTCTCCTGGATATATAGAATAGGTTGAACTGTGTGCCTCTGTCATCAACTCCTGACGAAGTTCTCCATTTGGAACATAGAGACAATTTTCGCATCTCAAAGTTCTGTCTTCATGTATTCTCAGTCCTGTCTTTAATCCAGCCTCTGTCCTCTGTCTAAGACTCTGAAATCTGACGTCTGTCGGCAAAGCAGCCTTGATTCTCTCTACTAATGTTGACTGCAACTGAAAACTTGACAATTGTCCGTCCATTCCGGGCATAACGACCTATATACCCATCTGTTCTAGCTCTCTCAACAGATGTTGTTGGGTGGTCATGAAGAATGCCATGGGTCTTCTGCTCAATGTGTCAGCTACTACGTTGGCCTTTTCCGGATGGTACTGTAGCTCGATCTCGAAGTCTGCCATTACCTCAAGCCAAAGTCACTGTCTCTAGTTCAGATCCTTCTAGGTGTAGACATACTTTAGGCTCTTATGATCAGTAAATATTTCTACTCTTTCTCTATATAAATAGTGCCTCCAAAGCTTCAAAGCAAAAATCACCGCAGCAAGCTCCAAGTCGTGGGTGGGATAGTTCTTCTCATGTGTCCTCAACTATCTAGAAGCATAGGCTATAACCTTTCCATGCTGCATTAGGACACATCATAATCCTTTCTCGGATGCATCGCTATAGATCACGAATCCTCCGGGTCCAGAAGGTATGGTCAAGATGGGTGTTGTAGTCAAGCGCTTCTTCAACTCATCGAATGCCTTCTGACACTCCTCTGTCCAAGTGAACTCCTGCTCCTTTTGGGTCAAGCGGGTCATTGTTTCTACTATCTTCGCGAAGTTCTCTACAAACCTCCGGTAATATCCGGCAAGTCCTAGAAAACTCCTGACTTTCAAAATATTGGTAGGGGTTGGCCATGTCTCTACAGATGAAATCTTTGCCGGATCTACTGAAATTCCATCTCCTGAGATGACGTGTCCAAACAAATGACACGATCTAGAAGAAACTCACACTTGCTCAGTTTAGCATAAAACCTCTCTCTCCTCAGCGTCTCTAACACTAGTCTCAGATGCTTTTCGTGCTCCTCGTGGCTCTTCGAATACACCAAGATGTCATTGATGAAGACTACCACGAACTGGTCTAAGTATTGGTGGAATACTCTGTTCATCAAGTTCATAAATACAGCAGGTGCATTCGTCAGTCCAAAAGACATCACTAAGAACTCGTAGTGACCATAACGAGTACTGAATGCTGTCTTTTGAATGTCTTCTCTTTGCACCTTTACTTGATGATAGCCCGATCTCAAGTCGATCTTTATGAACACTACTGCTCCTGTTAACTGGTCGAATAAATCGTCAATCCGCGGCAAGGGGTACTTGTTCTTGATAGTTAAAGCATTAAGGGCTCTGTAATCAATGCACATACGTACTGTTCCATCCTTCTTAGGCACAAACAATACTGGTGCTCCCCATGGTGATGCACTAGGATGGATAAATCCCTTGCTCTGCAACTCCTCCAATTATAGCTTTAGCTCATCTAACTCCTTCTTCGCCAATCGGTATACATTAGAAGATACCGGTGCTGCTCCGGGTACTAGCTCGATGGTGAACTCCACGTCTCTATCTGGCGGTAAGCCTGGCAAGTCTCCAGGAAAAATATCCTCGAATTCTGCAACTATTGGCGGTGGTGCAATCTCCATATCCATGCAAGTTCCCGCTATCTGTCCTACTCCTTGTTCGACGGTTCCTCGTATGTACTCGAACTCCGGTTGATCTGGCGGTCTAAAAGTGACGCTACCCTTCCGGCAGTTCAGTACGGCGTTATACTGGCTTAACCAGTCCATGCCTAACACAACATCAAAGTACGGCATAGGCAATACCAAGAATCGTGCTCTCATCTCTCTACCACATACAATTACTGAGCACGTTCTGATAGTGCTGGTAACCGGCACGATACCTCCTCCGGTAAGAATCTTCCAACTTTTAGGTAAGGAGAAAGTCGCTACTCTATGCATTGCTACAAATCTACTAGATATAAATGATAATGTAGCTCCAGAATCAAACAATGCAGTTGCAGGTAATGATGCAACTAAAATGGTACCTGTGATAGCTTCTCCTTCTGTTTTCTCTTCGGTAGTTGCTAATGCAAAGGCCTGTCCTTGCCTCTGTCCTCATGTCTGCTATCGAGTTCGGTCAAACTGTGCCTCCTGTGGGGCCAAGGGTGGTCCCCTTTGAAATCCTCCGGGTGCTGGTGGGCGTTGGCCTCTTGTCGGTGGTAGTATCTGTAAATCCCCTGATTTTTCAAGAAATTTTAATTTAGAATTTTTTATAATTTTCTGTAAATTTCTGGAATTTTTCTGTAATTAAACTAAGGTGTTTTAATTATTAAATAAATTTTAAATAATATTAAACAATATAAAAATATTATAAAATAATATTTTCTGGTGTAAAATGAAAAACTAGACATAAGGTAATTTTCTGATAATTTATTGGACCCCGGAAGCATTTTAAAAGCCCTAAAAACTAATTATTTAATTAAACCCTGAACCCGGTTCACTTGAACCAAACCGAACCAAACCAAACTACTGAACCAAACCCAACCCAACTCAGCCTGCGGGTCGGATCCGGGTCAAACCCGCGACCCGAAACCCGCTAGACCCGACCCGCCTTCATTTATTGGATCGGGCCGGATCCGCCTGACCCGACCCGACCCGTCACCGCCCGTAAAACCGAAACCCTTTCTCTCCTTCCCCCGACCGATTCAGCACCCACCGCCTCCGGCCGTTACGTCGTCGGCCGTCCCTCCCTCTTCCTCTTCCCCCGCACCGACAGCCCCACCGCCTTCCCGTCCGCCTATATAAATCCCTCCATCCCTCGAATCCCTCTCCGCCACCGGCTGCCCCGCCTCCCTCTGCCACCGCCGTCCTCCGCAGAACCCCCAGCGCTCCACCACGGCCCTTCGCCTCCCGCAGAACCCCTCAGACCCTGAGCTCCTCCTCCCTCGTTGACCCGGAGCCCTAGCCGAGCGCCGCCCGACCCCCAGTGAGCCGCCCGAGCTTCATCTCCGCCTCCCTCTCCTCGAGCCCGGCCGCCCTGGAGCTCCCCGAGCTCTCGCCGAACTCCGCCGACCCGAACCCCCACTCCCAGCGGCCGAACACAGATACCCTAGCTCGGACACGGCAAACAGCAGCCCGGACACGGCCAGGACACAACTTGTGTCGAGAAGACACGTGGACTCGAGAAAATCTCAGTTTTTTGAACCCTGTTCAGGTACCCATATCTCTCTCCTCGCTGCCCTGTTTTCGATTCCGTCAGTTATGACGCGTAGACTGTATCACCCCCTCGATGCCCGTGCAACCCGCTCGGTGCATCGCGTCCTGTGGTGCTCGCGAACCGCGATCCAAAAACAGGAAAACCAACGCCCTGTTTCACCCCGGAACTGAGTATGCCCTGCCAAATGGGATGACTTGATTGCGTGCGGTCTTCACCAATACATGCGCGCCGTCGATACGGACGTGCGAGATTTTACAGAAGTTGATTTGGATGTGCGAGCACACCGGAATCAACGCGTATCCGCCGACAACACCCCGTATCCGTCCTTTCTGGATCTTGCTGTAACTTAGTGTACACACGTCGGATCAAAACAAAATTTGCGTCATCGGACTCGTAGCAATACGCTGGTCCTGTGACCCAAGTTTGGTTCAATTCTGAGAACGTTGACAAAATCGCGTATCGTGGGCCTCACAGGCTCCACTTGACGGACGATTTTGTGAACGGCTCATTGGAATCCATTTCTGGAAGTTCTGTTGTGTTAGTATCATTGTTCCTGACCTGTTGACACTAAGTTTGACAGATTTGGAGACCTTTGGTTCTGACACATTTTTCGGTGCAAAGCAGCCCACATATGGACCCCACTTTGACTTGAAAATGTCATTTTTGCCCTTGTGTCCAAATTGGACTCAAGGATAGGCGTTTCTAGCTGATTGATATCTTCTGGATCTGATGGTGATGTCTATTTCAGCAACCGGAGAACTGCCTGCAAATTATGCTGCTGCCAGAGCTATAATTGGAGTCGGAACCCCAAGCAAGTATACCTTGCCAAATCCTGCAGTATTGTTACTTATTTACTTGACTTAATTAATTGTTGTACATGCTTAAACCTAGGATCGTGTGACTTACTTAGAGTCCGATTAATAGTCGGGTGCCAACACCGTACGCGGGGTTGTGTAAGGTCAACTAGAGATGGATATCGTGACATTTATATTCTTGTACTTGCCATATCAAGTATATTATACCCAGGACACCTGGCACTGATCATAAGATAGAATCTTCCTGAAATATTCAAGGTGGTTCTGTATAGGATACAGATTTCATGACTTGGACATTATTTTCTTAGATCTTAATATATGACTTATTGCATTAGTTGATCTTGCGTGACATGAACATGAGACATTATGAAACTGTGACGTGAGATTACATTGGGTGGGGAGAGATTTACCATACAAAAGGCTGAATATATATATATAATACTTTAATGGATTGTGCCTTAGACTCTGACACAGAGCTTTGGTACCGTACTGGCCCTTCGAGAAAATACTGCTATGGGTTTCTCCGACACTGATCTTGTAGTAGTCTCAGCCCGAGTATGACTAAAACTCTCACTTGCATATCACTTAGCTGGTTTATTTATTTACCCTATTATTTTCTTTATTTTTGCACTGCATTTATTTTGGCTTGTATTATTTGTACCTTGCTATGTCCCCTGAGGACCTGGAATGGATTATGTCCCCATGATTAGCAGACGAGATCTACCCTGAGGTGTACGGAACAGGAGCACTTCTCGGAACAGTACCAGACCCTGAGGATGAGGTGATCGCTGAGGACTTTTCCTGAACATCTGCTTCGCTATGCTCAGTTTTTATGGCAATTAAACTCTTTATTTCCTGTTTAAGAGAACATTTGTAACAGACTTAATATCGGGTTGTTCCCCGATTTTATTTACTTGTGACTGGATGTTGTTTAATACTTTTTATTGATATTACTGTGTTCATTCTGTGGATGAGATTAGTAACCATGATCATTGTAATACAGCTTAAGTATGCCCCGATGGATCCATTAAATTGGATTTGTCCATCGGTGCGTGCTGCTGGCCATTGCCACGTGTCTATTTCCTCATATTTTGGGACTGGGGCGTGACAGTATCCTCAGAACTGGTGATGTTGGCCTCTGTCCGGCCGGCGGTGTTGTCTCTCTGCGTTATGGGCAGTCTCGAACTTGGTACTGGTCTGACCCATAAATCAGACATGTTCTCAGTCTCCTTCTGTAGTCCTTCTCGTAATGTCCTTTCTTACCACAATGGTAGCAAGTCGGAAGCTCCTTTTGCTGGTATGGCGTCGTCTTTTGCTGTGTCTGTGCTCCGGGACGTCGGATCGGTCCTCCTGCTCCGGGCTGTGCTCTGGCTGGTATAGTCGTGCTGGAACGTCTAGCTCCTGTGACGATGGCCTCCTGGATTCTCGCCTCCGCAAGAACCTCTTCATAAGAAATCCTCGCCTGTGTGGTGGTATATCTCTGTAGCTCGAAATTGAGACCGTGATGAAATCTCTGGGCCTTCTCTAGATCATTGGGTATCAGGAAGGCACCAAATATGCTAAGAAGGCTGAACTCCGCGTCATAGGCGTCAACAGTTATATTTTCCTTTTCTAGATGTAGGAACTGGGAGTACAGGACATTTTTTACTGTAGCTGGGAAATACTTTGCATGAAAGTATTCTAGAAATTATTTCCAAGTCTGGTTCTTGCCCACACTGCGCTCAATGGAATCCCACCAGTGATGGGCGTTGCCTTTTAGTTGGGCCCTCACTGCGGTCATCCAAAGGTCTGGATGTAGTTGTGAAGCCTTTAGTAGCATCTCCGTGTTGGTGACCCAATCGGAGATCTGTTTGCAATCTCATTTCCTGAGAAAGTATCTGGTCCCATCTGTCGGAACCATCTAACAATGCCACCTGTCTGGGCTAGTGGAGGTGCTGGTACTGGTGTTGTGACAGGTGTCCTCTCTAGTACTGTCATCAGACTCTGTCTTAATGTCTCTGTTTGCTGCCACTGTGCTTGCATCATTGCCTGGAAGAACTGAAGCATCTGTGGCTGACCATCTAGTTGTTGCATCTGGGGTGATAAGGTGGAGGCGGTGGTAGTGGAATCTCTGGCTGTGCAGTAGGCTTCTCCTCAGATGTCGGCCTCTCAGTCTGCGGCATCGGTGTAGCTCCTGAAGTCTGGCCCTCACAATATTGCGTGGGGATTGTTTGGGAAGTCTGTCCCTCGGGCTGTGGCATAGGATCACCCTGCGATGTCTCGTGCCAATGTATCAGCGGGGTCTGTAGCGGGGGTTGCCCATGGGGTACCTCCTCTCCTTGAGTTGTGTTATCTGGCACCGCAGCACGGGGTGCTCCTCGTCCACTGTGCAAATTTACCTTGCTGCAAGAGATAGGACTTCATTAAAAGAGTACGAAACAACAAACAGGATGCAGATATTTAGAACCAGTATGAAGGAAGTTCAAGGGCGAATCAAAAAGTGGATGAGACCTAGTAACTTCTATCCTATTGCAGGCTCGCTAGGTACATTACCATACCACAAGCAAAAAAGTCGAAGAGACCTGCATGAGCCACCACTAAAACCATGTCACGTCCCAGTCCCAAAAATACATGGAACTAGGCCACGTGGCAATAGCCAGCTGACACATCTCCGAGGATATCCCAATTTAATGGATCCTAACGAAGAGTGCTACGATGTCCTAAAATACTATAATTGTCCCATGACAATAAATCAACAGGTAACTAATCTCATCCATAATGTAAACTGCAAGAATAATAATAAACTGCTGGAAGATAAACGCCAGTCTCAAGATATCATAGTACAACCAATGATATCTGGTGGGAACAAACCCACTACTATGACGAAAGAAAGTACTGAAATAAAAAATGAACGATGAAGACTAAGGCATCAGCTGACTAGATAATGATGCTCCCAATCCTAGGCAGTAGGCCTACCAAGTGATCACGAAAACTCCGAAGGTAGAACCTCTAACTCCTCTGCAGTAGCGAATCTCGTCTCCTGTCATGGGCCGTATACTGTGGGGTAGTAGGCCTCGTCCAAATCTGGAAAGGTACCATGTCCTCAGAGGGACGTAACAAGATACATTGAAGCATGCCATATATAAATACTGAATAAAATAAACACAATAAAGGGTGTGCTAACCAATCTAAGTGAATGCAATGTGAGGACAACTTTGGTACGTATGGGTAGGCGTAGGCATAACGTCCAATACCCCGAAGAGCGTGGCAGCAGTGCAGTATATCGGCCATATCGCTCCGAAGAACGTGGCAGCAGTACAGTATATCGGCCATATCGCTCCGAAGAATGTGGCAGCAGTGTAAAGGGAGTCATTGGATCCGTGGCTCCTCTGGATACTACGGACTCCAATGGGTGTATCCCATACGCCTACTAATGTCATCCCCGCCCAATGTAGATACGCAAGTCGAATACTCGACGTGCATACCACGTATCTATATGCCAAGTCTCTACCAATATACTACAACCTGAACTACGTACTAACCGTGATATAGGTTACACGTAACGATAGCTAGTCGAGTACGCAAACCCGCATCCCAATATGAATATATCTCTGTGAACGTGTAAGGTGTCAGGTCTCAGACGATAACAGGGTATCATCCAATGGGTGAGTCTGCTAATGACTAGGCCAAGTATACAATCATTGACGTATCCGTCGAATGCACCTGAGTCAATCTCGGACGCGCACAGTTGTATAAAAATAAAAGCAACAAGAATACAATACAACAATGCATAATTTAAATCAGACAGTAAATATGGCAAGGTATCTTGCCTAGATCCTGAAGCTGTGAATGCTAGAAGCTGGTTCCTGCAGTGTCTCCTGGCTGATCCAAAGGTCCTAAACACATATATAATATAACAATCTCATATCAGACGCTAAACATTAATTGTACACGGCTACAACGCGATGCTTGAATATTATCGCAAGTTCTCGTCTGTTCGAATACAGCGTCACATGTGTGCTTAGCTAAAGTCCACACGTATTCTGTGCTCGATCATCCTGGCCCTTGAGATAATAATTTCAAGTTACGGTCCGACCACGATCATTGTTCTGTGCGAACACAAGTTCCTTGGTTTCTATGTTCATTACACGTGGTCTATGTACAGGTTTTTAGGGTGGAAACGCTAGTCCTTGATGTTATGCCTCACAATTTAGGGTTTGCTAGTAAATACACAGATTCTAAACCTTATTATTCATTAATCCAATTTACACATAATTAAGGTTGTGTCCGATATCAACATTTCTTGACATGTCGATACGACGCTACGATATTAACATGAAGAAACGGGGTTTGATGTGGTTACCTCTACGTGGCTTGCTCGGACAGGGTCTGCTCTCGTCGAGGCGTACTCCGGCGAGGTGGCAGCGACTCCGGCGAGACTGTAGCAGCGGCGGCGGGACTGTAGCAGGTGCGGCAGCGGCAGCAATGCACGGGGGGGAGGGGGGGAGGGTTGGCTCTGGCAACTCGTCGTGCGACGGGGGCTGGGTTGGTCGGCTGAAGGGGCAGCGGCAGCGGATGTAGGTAGCTGAAGGGCGGCTGCGGGTCGGTTGTGAGGGGGCAGTCGGGTGGATGTATGTGGATGTATGGGGGCAGTCGGGTGGATGTATGGGGTCAGCCGGGTGGATGTATGGGGGCAGCGGGTCGGCTGTGAGGGGGGCGGCCGGGTGGATGTATAGGAGGCGGCCGGCAATGTAGGCGGCGGTGGTGGTGATGGTTGGGTGCAAGGGAGGGGGAGTATTCGGCTAGGGTTAGGGTTTTGGTGAGGCTTTGTTGGTTTAGGGTTTTATATGGAGGAAGTTATGTATTTATATAAGGGATGGGGTTTGGGATTGGTCTCGGGGTTTGGGCCGGCCAGGGTCCAAGGATCAGGTTCGGTCAGGTCCAGTTGAGGTGAAATTAGCCATCAAACAATTAACTAATTAAATACTTATTTGCGCAAGGCGAAGTTAATTCATATTGTGTAGCTATGGATGTACTATGGACAGAGGGTACTTAAAATCGTCTTACAAAATGTCAATTATCTCGGTTTGCCCCTAATTACACATAATCCCTAATTTGGTTGAGGGGGTTTACAAATTTGTTTGGGTGCAACTCCGGAAAGGAACAATTCTTCAACCAACTTTCTCTCATCCTTGTTCAACCGTGCCACGTAGGCATGACCCGTAAGTGTCTCTGGAATATGATGATTGTGTATTCCATTCTTAACTTCGACTATCCACTTCACTTCTTCTACTTTTATAATCAACACCTTAAATGGACAACCACATTTTCTCATCCCAACATTTTTCTTGGGGATTTTTTTTTCAATAACACGTTCTTCTTTTTCGATGCTACTTGAACACACCTCCTCTTTCGCAGCCCAGCTCTAAACTTTTTTGCCCGGCCGAGATCTGATCGATCTTGCAATGACAATGACTATGTTATGTCGTCTTCCAACTTCTCTGCACCAATCTAATGCTTCTTCGTGGGATGCAAATCGAATATCCGTTAAGAATACCTTCTCTACATCAACCCCAATAGCAGGATGTACCACAACATCTGTACGAGGTTAGTCCTATAACCGATATAAAATAATCTAAAAATTAATAACTTCAAATAATTTGCAGTCCAAATTAGGACTATCATAATTTGTACAGACTAATGTATTGAGTAGACTGTAAAAAATTTTACAGTCTTAAAATTCAGGATTGTCACTATTTTGACAGTCCACATAGTCTATAGGACTGTCAAAATTATGATATAGGACTGTCGAATTATTGATAGTCCTATATTTATATAGGACTGTCGTATTTTATACAGTCCTTACACGATGACTATCAAAATAGGGTTGTCATTTTACGTACTGTACGTGCTTCGGAACAACAGACATGTTCTTCGGAAGGAGCGGAGTGCATATTTAATGGATTGCATGATCTGACTTCTTCATCGAAGATAATTTCATGCATCGCTCTTACAATAGTCAAATAAAACTAAATATTTTTGTGACAATCGTAAAACTCATTCATCGTATGTTGTCGAAGACATACCGAAAGAATATTCGTTGGATAATCACCAAATCAGAATTTTCTTCCACTTGTTGGGACCACACCTATCAAATTTTAAAGTTAGGTTTAGATTTTAGGACTTGAGAGAATGAGAGATTTTTTCATGTGAAGGTAAAAAAGAAAGAAGAAAAATAATTTTTAGTTATATAGGTTTGTGTGGGCAGCCCTAAGTATGAGGAGTGGCAAACTTGTAAATTTTTGGAAAAAAATTAATAGGTAGTCCTGAGTATATTTTGTAGTGCCCTTATCACAAGCCTTCATCAAACACATTGATGCTGGGCTTTGACAAGTTTTATTTTTGCATGTAAGCCCCTATAAAATGTTCATGTATCCCTCCTCTCTTGGAGCAAAGAAAAATTGGGGTTTGGTTGGGTGTGTCTTGATTTTGATGTTGATGGTACTCCATTTTCTAACCAGAAATTTTACTACAGAGAATTAAAGTTTGAACATATTGGCTAAAGAGAAAAAAAAAGTTTCTTGGCATTTGAGAATACAAACGTCTTTGTTAGGCCATCTTCAACCCAAACTCAACAAAATAATTAATTTGATAACTCAGAAAAAAAAAATCTATATTATGCTATCTTTATAATTGTATCTCTAATCCATCAATCCTCAAATAATAAACATAAAATTTATTATACCGATAATAATTTTATATTAATTAAGTATAACATTAAAAGTTTAAAAAAAATTAAAAATCCGATACATATCACCAACTGGGTTGGCAAAAATTAGAAATGCTGGATTTTCGCCAACCCGGTTAGCGAAAATCCAAAAACAATTTGACATGGAATCCGACTTGGCGGGAATGGGTGGATTTTCGCCAACCAAGTTGGCGAAAATGTGATGTGTTAGTTTTTTTTGGTTGATTTTTTTATTTGTTTTTTGTTTTCTGTTTAAGGTTTGATTTGGTTTAATTTTTTTTTGTTGGTTTGATTTGTGTTAGATTTTTTTTGATATTTTTGTTATTTTTTTGTTGGTTTATTTTCTAGGTATGTTCATATTATACGTTAATATTGTAACGTTCATATTTTAACAATGGCTCTTTTTTTTAAAAAGTTGTAGCAATAATTTTTTTAAATAAATTAGAAAAAAATAAAATTTACCAAAATAAAATATTCTATCATTGAACAACCAAAAATAAAATAAAAATTTTGTCGTAATACGTCCGTCGTCGAGCAGACTTCGAGCGGCCATAACTATTTGTTATGAAATCTTTTTTTGTCAAATAATAGGTCGATTTGTATGTTTTCGACTAGTGTAACACAATTCGTGTAGAAAGAATTTTCATCCGAAGCAAGACGCACATGTTACAGACAAAAAAATAAAATTTAAAACTTTAAAGTATCATAACTTTTGACTGAGAGATCGAAACAAGGTCCAGTTTGTGCCAAAATGACCGTATCGAAAAGTACTACGAGATAAACTGTTTTACCGTTTGACGGACTTTAAAAAAATTTAATATCGCAAAAAAATGATGTTTCGACCTCCAATTTTATTTTCGGTAATTTTAATTTCGAATTTTTTTATTATCTATACTAATTTGTTAATATCTATTCTAATATGAATGATAATTAGTTTGTTATTTGTTTTAGTTATCTATACTATTTTTTGGAGGTCAAAATTTTAAAAAAACCAAACTAGTATTGTCAAAAAATTTAAAAAAAAACAAAAACAATTCGCCATCAGAGATGGCGAAAGCTTTCCTGATTTCAAATATTTGAAAAATTATTTCGTTTTAGTTAATTTGTTTAAAAATATTTTTTGTATAGCAAATTTTCTGAAAAATAAACCAACATAAAAATAACACAAAAAACCAAAAAAAAAAATCCAACACAAATCAAACCAACACAAAAAACCAAACACTAAACATAAAACTAAAAAACAAACCAAAAAAAAAAAAATCAACCCATCACATTTTTGCCAACTGAGTTGGCAAAAATTTGGTTGCTGCCCAAAATTTGACACGTCTGATTCCACGTCGATTTTTGTCGAATTTTCGCCAATTGGGTTGGCAAAAATCGAGCATTCCTAATTTTTGCCAACTCAGTTGGCGATATGTATCAGAATTTTAATTTTTTTTAAACTTCTATCGTTATACTTAATTAATATAAAATTATTATCGGTACAGTAAATTTTCTGAATAATAAACAACCATTATTTATTTCTACATAATTTTATTTCTTCACAACTATTTAATATAATCATATACATTAACATGATATTATTAATATTATTTACTGAGATAATATTATATTATTTTATATTATATTATTTTATAATATTTATACAACTCCAACCCACTAATTGTTTTCCTATAAAAAGGGTGCATATCACCACTCATTTCATCATTCACTTATTCATCCAATTTTATTTTTATTTCCATACCATCTTTCTTCAACAATGAACTTTGGAGTCAGTCCATCTCATGTACTATCTTCATCTAGTTCATCTGATGAAGATAAGGAGCTCGATTACATTGCAAGTAAAATTACAACTATCAAGCACCAAGAGGATATGATATTTCACTTAGCTGCTAGTAACAACCTCCTAATTGCTTAACATCTTAATTGAAGTGATGACGATAAGCAAACTCACAAAGGCTCGAATCTTGGTCATATAGTGATCAATCGCAACAGGGAGGAAGCTCATCAAAATTTATGTAAAGACTACTTTGTTGAGAATCCAATATATAATGAGTCGATTTTTCGTAGAAGATTTCGAATGAGTCGTAGTTTTGATACATTAGGATATTTTGATACATCATGATATTTTCAAGATGGGTGATCCGATGACTTTGATAATACTAATTTTAGTAGATTTGGTTCCTTCCAAAAAGGATACGATAAAAATGGGAATGATTTACCACCGTTCTAAAAGTGTCTTAAACTGTCTTAATTTGAATGTTGTTGTAATGCTTTAAGTATTTTAATTTCAATGTTGTTGTAACGTTTAGACTTTTTAGTTTCACTGTTGTTGTTGGTTACGTTATTTTAAATTTCGATGTACTTGTTTGTGTTTTTTTAAGTCAATGTATTTTAATTTTAGAATGTTTGATGTTATTCTATTATTTTTTGTCATATTATTTAAATATTATTTTATTAATCAAATGAATCTAATAAAAAAATACTAATAACAAATATATTCAATATTAGATTCTATTTGACGATCTCGACAAGAATATTTTAATAGTATAGTTATTATATTATTTATAATTAGAAATTAGAAAATACGGTAAGTTGATTAAGTTTAGTGTTTAACATATGCATGATATATTAGTAATTAGCTACAACTTGAAGGACAAAATGGTCATAAATAATATACCCTTAAATTTGAGGATTTTTTCTCTCTGCCCTCAAATTTGAGGATCCATCCCCCTTCCCTCAAAAAATTTGAGAAAATGTTCTCATTTTGAGGATGGGTTGGAGATGGATTTTGAGGAGATTATCTCAATTTGAGGTTTGAGGACTTGGATTGGAGATGATCTAAGGACGTTTGACTTATATTCAACATTTAAACACTGCTCATGTCTTTATTCAGGGTGTTTGCTCTCTGTTTCAATTTTTTTTTATCCGGCAAAAATAGAAATAAAATTAAAAAGACCGGCGTCGGCCATTGGTTTTTTCTGTTGGTTTATTTTGTTTGTTTTGATTTTTATGTTTTTATGTTTTTTTGCTTTTAAATAAATGTTTTAAATAAATTAAAAAAAACTAAATTTAACATTAAAAATAAAATATGCAACATTTAACATCGAAAAAATTAAAAAAATTCTGCCGTAATAAAATTACTTCTACCGTCGAGCAGACTTCGATTTTTGTTTTTGGATTTGTTATGGGTTTTATTTGGTTTATTTTGTTTGATTTTTTGTTTTTGTTTTTGTTTTTGTTTTTATTTTGTTTGGGTTTTCTTGTGTATGTTTGGTTTTAGTTTTATTTGGTTTTTTTTATTTGATTTATTTTTGCAGAAATTTTGCTAAACCTATAATTTTTTTAAATAAATTAGGAAAAACGAAAAAAGTTTGAAACAATAACGAACTAGTTCGCAAACTGAGTAGGCGAAATTTTAAATTTTATTTTTTGTTGGTAACGGTATTTTCACCGGTTTTGGGATATTTTTGAATCAATTATTTATTTTTGAAACAGTAACGGACCCTCATTACCGGTACTATAAAAACTTTTCATAACCGCTATACTCCCACAATTGTCAAGCAGACCCTTAAAATTTCTACCGTGATCGAAAGTTAAATCGATCTTATTACGATTAGTAAATTATTTATAAATAGATAATTTTATCATTAAAAAAAAAATGTTATCCCATTTTTAATCATCTTCACTCTGATATATTATATGATAACGTTTGAGGGTCCAAAGACACCAATTTTTACTTGTTAACATTAAAATACCAAAAAAAATCCAAAAAAAAATTTACCCAAAGTAAAATTTGGAGATCGAAACATCGTTTTTTTGTGATTCTAAAATTTGTCAAAGTCCGTCAAATAGTGAAACGGTTTATCGCATAGTACTTTTCGTTACGGTATTTTGGCGCAAGCTGAGTCTCGTTTCAATCTCTCAGTCAAAAATTATGATACTTTAAAGTTTTAAATTTTACACTTTTGTCTGTAAAATGTGCGTCTTGCTTCGGATAAATTTTTTTTTACACGAATTGTGTTACTCTCGTCAAAACATACAAATCGACTTATTGTTTGACGAAAAATAATTTTCGAACAAATTGTTATGGCCTCTCGAAGTCTGCTCGACAGCAGACGTAATTTTCTTACGGTAAAAAAATTATAAATTTTTGGATGTTCAATGCTGCATATTTTATTTTCGATGTTAAATTTTATTTTATTTCTAATTTATTTAAAAACAGCACACACAAAATAATACAGGAAACCAAAAAAATAAATCAAAACAAACTCAAAACAAAAAACCAACAGAAAAAAACAAAAAGGATCGATAGCCATATTTTCACTTAACTGAGTTGGCGAAATTGTTGAAAAGTAAAAAAAAAAAATCTTCATATTTTCGTCTTCTGGGATAGCAAAAGCTTTCGTAACTTCAAATTTTTAAAAATTATTTTTATTTTAGGTAATTTGTTTAAAAATATTTTCTGCACACCAAACTTTTGGAACTATAAATGGACTAAGAAAAAAGTCAAAAACATAAACTGACGTGAACAAAAAAAGAACTTATGGGTCACGCCTCCGGGGCCACAAATTATGACTTACCAAGGGCGTCGGATTTTGGTGTTCTTTTTAAATCCTCTTTCAAATAAAAAAAATTTGTTAAAAAGGAGCGAATGCAAATGGTGAATATAAGTCAAACGTCCTTGTTAAGGTTGTTTGGGTTCTCCTATGCTAATTTTTTGAAACTTTTTTTCCCTCTGGTCAATATGTTCAAACTTTAATTCTCTACAGTAAAATTTGTGCTTTCTAACTGCACCCACCCACCAGTTTGACCAAAGAAGAAGCCACATATTTTCACAGATGGTCGTGGCAAAGAGTATCCATGCAAAAAGACGAACATTTCTTGAATATATTCATGCAATTAGAAGTTTTACAGTGGTATAATACAGATACAACATCCAATATTTTAGCGTTATACATTATATTGTTTGATACATTCCCATTTGTATCAGTGACATTATAGGAGTGTATCAGAGCGTATGATGTTATGTGAGTGACTATGGTTTGATCTCATTTGTTGGTAGTTATCCAGGTCAGCAGCGGAGTCAGCAATCACTAATCCAGGTCAGCAATAATTGTCCAATTGGCAGCCTAATCAGCACCCATTCTGTTACAGGCAACCGAGTGGAGAGTATCAGGTTCTATACCTAATTCTACCTATAAATAATAGAGAGAGGAAGCGAGAAGGTGCATGTGCATTGTAATCCTTTGTCTTTCTTTACAAGTTTTAGATCTAATTGCCTCTGTAATCTTTTCCCGCTATTTTTCAATTCAAATATAGAACTGTTCTTTTCCAAAAAAAATTCCCAATTCTCTCCAATTTCTTCGTCAAATCATTCTAAAAATGTCACACTTTGGTATCAGAGTCACCTCCGGTTCCTGGAATTCTAGGTCGTGGACACAACAATTTGGTATCAGAGTCACTCGATTCCGTGATCGAGAGAAGTCAGGAGCAAGACGTCGGAGGGACGGCGATACTCACTGGATGATGAGCGACTCTTGTCTCTCGAAGGTAACATGTTCAATCTCAACACTAAATTTGGTACTCCCAACTCCAAATTTGATAAACTACCGGAGGAATTGTCGAAAAATCGAAGAGATGTTGAAGTTCCTCCTTATTCTCCACCCATGGCCACCGGTATGCCCTATTCCACCACTCCACAAGCAAACTATTCATGCTCAACCGTATATAGCAGTAGGAACAGCTCCACCTGTGTACACAGAGATTTTTACGTGAAAAATTCAAATGGAAAAAAACCACGGGACGATCGGAGACCAACCCTGAAAAGCCTCCACTAATGGAATAAGAAATACACCGATTCCTTACAAACTTCTCACCGATCCAAACTGACCATCACAACTCTTTGGAATAGAAAATAGATCACAGACAAACGAATAACGGAGATGACGAGAAAACAATTACCCGAAACCGATCTCCTCTTCGAAATAGCCTTCAATCTCTTCCTTTCTCCTTCCAATGTTGTAAAAGCACTTTTGTCTCCTTTTGCAATATTTTTGAGATATATTTTAGGGCTAGGAGACACCTAATATATATAGCCTCAAACCCACATATACAATCCAAATATATTGAGGTATTCCTATTATATGTAGGAATACTCAATCTAGCTCCGGGGTATTTTCCGGAACCCCACCCACTCCAACAAATCTCTCTCCCTTCACAACTATATGGAAAAAGGGGTCAGCTAAGAGGATGCAGAGATTGCCCTTGATTGCAAGAGAAGGATGTTTCTGAAAAATATTATAAAACAGCACTTGGCAAAAAGGCTTCTTTCAGGCAAAACGGTTTCAGATGACCCAGAGAGAAGTCTAATAGTGGTTATCAGTTCACTTCAGAACTAGAAGGTATGTTCACAGATATGAAGATATCTCAGGACACAATGCAAGGATTCAATGAAAAGCATGCAACCTCCCATCTGATATATTGGTTGTTCATGAGAAGTTTTGAGCTTATTTATCTTTGGACCTATACATACTGGCTGGGGATTGTCATGGCAAACAAATATGGGCACAGCTGACTTTTGGGGGAAATCAAAAGTAGCACGAATTGAATTGTAAAGGGATAGGATTGAACAGGTCACAGAAATTCCATCTTCGGATTTGAGGCGGGTAAGAAGGTTTTGTGCAAGGACCCCATGAGCAAAGATATATAGATGAGGATAGCGAGTTCTTCAAGGTGAAGAAGATTGGTAGAAGTGGTGGCTCAGAAAGAATCGGAGCCAGAGAAGCTGGGGACAGAAAAGTCACAGATTGAGGCTGCCATGGCGAGGATTATCAAGTCAAGAGGAGTTCTGGAGCACAATAACATAGTAACAGAGGTCACGAAACTGTTGCAGTCACGGTTTCTTCCAGGTCCGGTTCTGATCAAGAAGAGGATCGAATCTCGGACAAATCTATTTTTCTATTATGTCTTCTTTTCTTAGACTTTCGGTTCTCAGTTAAGCCTATTTCTATGACTTGTACAGTGTGAATGTTTTTTCTATTTTCTTCCTTGGCTTCAGGCATTAGGTATCAAATCCAGAAGTCATCTGGTCGAGATATGGCCACGTGTGTTTCAGGAGTTCCATCCAGAGACCCTCATTTTTGACGGGTTTAATCTTTGGAATGGTTGATGAGTGGCTTGTTCCAAATCCGATTTGGTTCAATTATCAGAGACGTCACTCTTGCAAACTAATTTGGTGTCAATATTGTGCCTCAGTGAATTGCTTGAATCAAACTAGTATCTGCTTCGACGGCTTGTTGTTTTTTTCCGTTTGAAATGGGACATTTATTGATTCCATTGGCATTTTGGCCAAAATAACAAACCATTTGACGTTTCTTCTCGTTTGAATTGAAATGGAACGATTGAACCAAACTACTTCTCGTTTTGAATTGTTTTCCTATCTCCATTCCCGTGGGGATTCCTACTGACATCTATTGCTTTTTTCTAGGTTAAGACCCAGATGAATTGAGGCATGACCTATGTTAGTATATACAACACCAAACAAGAGCAACGTAAATAACAGCAACAAAAAGCCTTCATCCAAAATCTTCATGGTCAAAAACCAAAAAAGGTTGATCAAATAAAATTAACATATATTCAATCAAGTAAAAAAAAAAAAAAAGTCTGAAACTATATCACATTGTTAGAATCCTACTTGCAATTGCAACTAGAATTGTAATCCTACTCGCAAATAAAGAAAAATAAATGTTGAATTATTGGAAAGCCCATGCGTTCTCCTGTCAGCTTCAAGTCGTCGTTCTCGATCTTGGCTAGAATCAGTCATCCTCGATCAAGTGGTCTGTGACAGCATCGCCACAGCTACCTCCAACACGAATTCTGCTCCTAAGCTCCTGACCGTAATCATCTTCTTTGACTCGGTTACTAAAAGTGTTGCCGTAATAAGAGTTTAACGTCTAACTCGAGTGACCCTTGTGGTTACCGAAAAAAGACACAAAAGTTCTGACTGGATGGCAAAAGATCAGTAGATCAAGTCACATGACGTATTATTCCTTCCATTTATAAAAAAATGGTAAGAATTGAAAACAGTGGCCCAAAAGACATGCAATCAGCGTGCACAAGGTCCCGAATGTTATGCCGGGCACTTGAAAAAAAGAGTTTAAAGGTAGATAAGTAGCTGAGCAAAAGGAATTATATTACTCAGGGATCATCCATTTTTAGCACCTTGTACCCGAACATCTATAAAAATGAACCAAGATCTACAAAAACAAACACATTGGCGGTCCAAGAACAAACAACCGACCTATCTACATCTCAAATGAATTTCACAAATGTACCATAATACATTTAGGTAGAACATATTATTTGCATTCTTATGTAGTACAGGCCCCAAGATTTCCTTCTCAGTAAGAAGTGCAACACAAATGTCCGGTGTACATTAAAGAAGTGTTTTATCTCCTTCTGAAGGAAGTTGCATTAGGGGCAATTGATGGCTTCTCCTCTTTGAAAGGTTGGGTGGATGGATCAGCTAGACTAGGCAGACGCTGGACGCTTCCCTTCCCTCTCCTTGCATTAGGACCCAACTCCTCTATCATGTACTTCCATCCATCTACAGGCCGCCTTCGGCTAAATATGTGAGATTTGATGAAACTGGCAATCTGCATCCAAACAATCAAACTGACGATTGTGAAGTAGTTGAATATATTGACCGAGTTGGTCCTACCATAGGAATGCTCACATAAAAAGCAACTGATAATATGAAACAAAAAATGAGTCGTTTCTATATGTTTTTGTATTTTGGAACTTTACATGAAATAGACAAGTCTCATCAAACTCATTGTATCAATTTCATTAGACACTTCTTAAAGAACAGATGAGATATTTGCCATTCCACATTGAATTCGTTGACTTTCAATAGGAAGGATTACATACAATCCCATACTATAAAATCCAAACTGAGCTGTCCAACATATATGAAATAGACAAAACAGAAATTATCTTACTGTATACAGATTTGACACTTAGATGCTACATTTCGGTTTACACGTCTTTAAGTTCCAAACTATCACAAAGTATACAGAGTTTGTTTCAAGCTACAACTTTGCTTATAAGAACTTGAAACTCGTGTTTATAGTCTTGAAATACTTCCAAAACCATGTCAGAACAAAAAATCTGAAATAAAGTCCTTCAAGGTGTTAGAAGCTCCTAAAATCCATAAGCATTCAGCAAATTCTAGTTTGGAGAAGTATGTTTCATTAGAGACCAGTTGACTGGTCTATCAGCTGGATAAAATCAGTGGACTCTGACGTTCAGCTGGTTTTCTTGGCTAACAAGACTGGTGATTAGGAAATTTGATTGATTTCATAATCCTGTATCTAATGTCTATAGCTCACTTCTAAAAGTCCTTCCCATAGTTACCGGGAAACCCCTACCCCCTAGGAACTGCTATCTGGATCCAGCTAACCCAATTATGGCAGGATTTTGATCCGGATAGGCAAAAATGGTAACCCAGACAACCCAGATCTTACTACATGAAGTTCAACAAATATCACGATCAAATGATAATAAATTAATTTATTTTCAAAACCACACAAACAACAGTAGGCTATTGTAGGATTTGTTGTAAATCATCCCCCCACCCCCCCAACACGTATATAACAAACTGCTCTTAAGTGAACCCTTGTGTACTGTTGAGCTTACCCTACTTGCATTGCGTACCATGGAAAGTAGCGTACCACGTAACCTGCACCCATATCACGTATCTGAGCGAACCGTGATGCAGGTAACTATGGTCCTTTCCAAGTTGAGAAATAGTGATATTCTCTTGGATCTCTTCTCTCCCCTTCTTGCATGCTGAAGCCTAGCTTTCAAAATGGTAGTGGTGTCACATAGAAATAGGTTCTAGGAACCCATCATTCCTACCTTCTCTGTTCTTCCTCAAATCCTTTTTAAGTTTCCTTTATATTTTGT